>PVIR01000497.1:88947-173999 GCA_004026965.1 Petromus typicus
AAAAAAAAAAAAAAAAAAAAAAAAAAAAAAAAAAGACTGTGGCCCTCGCTATAGTGTACCCTCACATGTCCTTAGTCTCTGTAACTCTCCGGCCTCAGCCCCGCACCTACTTCCAGCCACCGATTTTAAACCATTTATAGTTGCTCAGGCCCTGTGAATTGTGAATTTGCCACCATTTCCAAGCCATGCAAGGACATGCAAGACCCCGAGAGGACTCCCTGAACCCCCTTCAGAACTGCCTCCTGTGCCCTCTTTAGTAGCCATGCATTTTCCTGCTCCCATGGGCTGAGGTGACTTGAGCCTTCCCTATCAGGGCTCGGAGTTGCCCCACCTGATACCGTGCGGAAAGAAAAGCCTCTCTCCCACTCTGAGATTTCTCTCCCCGGGCACAAGGCGAGCTGGCACACTCAGCATGAAGCCTGGCACTGCCCTTTTTGGACAGATCTTGCTAGTTATAGAGAGACATTGTTTATGCTTATATCTTGGGAGAGTTCCCATATAATGTATCCTAGATATTGTTTGTGCTACGGCTTTCGGAAAAGTCACTAGAAGCATAGAATTACCCTCTTCAGATTTCTGCCCTCAACAGAATACATATTTCCAGTCTCTGGAAGTACAGTGAGTAAGTAGAAGAATTTAGAAATCAATTTTCTTTATTGACAAGACTTGGTGCTCAATATTATGACCTTTATTACCTCTGCAGTGATTTCTTGTTCGGCTTATGGCTGTCCTTCTCCTGGAGCAATGCATGCGGTTTGTTCAGTGCATGAAGAATAGTAGAGCAGTATGCTTTCTGGACAACAAAAAACTTCATTTATCAGGCTTCTGATTTCCTTCTTTCTCCAGCTCTCCCCCCCCCCCCCGCTCCCCCGTTGCCCAGTCTTACAGTTAGGACAGTGCGCCCTCTAGTGGAGACACTTTAACTCCTAGAAACGTAATTAGTAGCTGCTTGGCTCAGGCCCTGCTACACCTTCTGTACTCCGCATATTACTCCGCATATTTTCAAAAATATTACACACGTTATATAGTGTTAATCACAACGATTTAATAGTTGTACCTTTAACTAGCTACTATTTACTACACTTGATTCTGTGTTCGTCATGTGCACACCTTGCCCCTCAGTGACCCTCCGAGAAAAGTGTATATTGTTAATCCCGTTGTACAAGAAAACTTCAGCTAAAGGAGGTTAGATAATTTCCCCAAGCGTCCTCATCCGCTAAGTTGTGAAGTAGAGCAGCTGTTAGAGTACGAGAGGCCAAACGTAAGGAGTGGGAACCCTTTGACCTTACACGCATAGTAATAAGGACTAGCGCCTTGAGAGGTGGGGCTGGGGCTCCGGGGCTCGGAGGAAGCATTGGATCCCGCCCTAGAAACCATCCGACTCCCCCTCTGAGGACTTCAGCTTGTCCCTCGTCTTTCACAGGAGGCTTCTCTCCCTGGTACACGGGGACACGCATCCTAACTCTCAGGGGGAGTCTGGTAATTAAAGAAGGAAACCTGAATAATTCTGGTTGGTCCATTTAGGTTTTAAAACAAATAGCTCCAGCATGATGATGGAGATGACTAAGAACCAGTCATCTTGGAGCCAGACTGTGGGATCAAATCTTGCCTCTGTCATTTCTTTGCTGTGGGACATGGCATGTTCTTTTGCCTTTGTTTCCTCATCTGGAATAAGGGGAAACACTGGTACCTATTTCATACGGGTCATTATGGGAACCATCTGAAGATATGTAATCTTCCTGGAGGAGTTCCCAGTACACGGTAAATGTGTGAAGTCACAGAAGGTGCCGCAGGGCCGGAGCAGTTATGGCTACTGGCATTTCCAGGAGCTGAAGTGTGTCCACCAGAGGGCGCTCTGTCCTAACTGTAAGACCTGGGGCAAGAGGAGGGGAAAGATGGAGAAGCAAGGACCGGAAGGAGAGAAAGAGCCCGAGACAGAGTCACAAGAGTGACATACCAAGACACAGGACAGACAGAAAAGATCCAGAATGGAAAGAACAAGAGAGAAACTGATACAGAGCCAGAAAGGCAGGGTGCTGGGCACACGGAGAGGGGGACAGGGAGCTTCAGAGAAAGAAACTCAAAGAAACACAGACACACAGAGAGAGAGAGAAAGGTGTGAGGAGAGGGAGGAGTAATTTTTCATCCGGTCTGGAGTGTAATCTCAAGTCTCCTTGGAAAGATATTTTGTTTTTTATTTTGTTTTGGTACCCAGGATCAAACTCACGACCTTGTGCTTGTGAGGCAGGCCCAGAACAACTCAGCTAAATCCCCGGGCCTTTAAGTCTCTTTTACCCTCAGCCTGTCTGGATTTTGGCTCTTGGGATTTCTGTTGTCACTAGTGGGACTCAGGGGAGATGAAGGCTGTGCGGTGGAGGGTCTGTCCTGGTGTATTTGCTCAGAAAACGCAGAGAAGAGTCCACAGTAGCTCTCAAACTGAACTGCCCTGAGTACCAGGTGTGATGTGGGGCTCTTTGTCCTTACACTGAGGGATCCCTGGCACGACCCTTCACGACCCCTGCTTTCAGGATATTCTCATGAGTGTTAAATTACAAGTCCTCTTTCCTATGTCTCTCCAGCCCGGTTCTTCCCTTAAGAAGATCGATTTTTACTGGAAAAGTTAAGATTCTGCTTTGCCTATTTCCTTCTGTTAAAAGTTCTTGGGTGTTGGGTCGGGGAGTTAGTTCAGTGATTCCGGCGCCTGTCTTGCAAGCGCAAGGGCCCGGGTTCGATTCCCCGGTAACCACATAACATACTGAGTGTGGAGACTCACGCCCAGCAGCAACCAGTACCACATACCACAGTGCCGGGCGTGGTGGCTCACGCCTGTCATCCCAGCACTCGGGAGGCAGAGGCAGGAGGATTGCTGTGATGTGAGTTTGAGGCTGAGCTCAGGGCCAGCCTGAACCACAAAGCGAGACCCTGTCTCAAAAAACCTAAAAAAAAAAGTTCTTGGGTGCTAAGGAGCAGGGAACTTATCTGAATGCAGCGGGGAATTGTGGGTAATTAAGAGGCCGAGATGAAATAGAAGAGGAGAGGGCAGCCAGTGACAACAGTGTCCTCTTGCAGGAGAGAGAAGAATGCTTTTATGACAGCTCGTCTGTGGACAGACCCTGGGAGGGAGAGACCTCTGCACCTGTCTAAAGTGGCAGAGTGTAGCCATGTGGTCGGAAAGTTGGCCGGCTAGCTCGGGCTCCCCTCATTACCCGGCGCCTCTGTGCTGCCTGCCAGCTCTCTCCTTGACAGACTTTCAGATCCAGTGCTGTGGCCTGTCCACCGGCCGGGTGGCAGGAAGAACTGGCCCTGAATCTTGGCTCTGCTGCTTCTTGGTCTTTCTCACTCCCATCTGCTCTGGTTGCAGGACAGGTCTCTTGTACTGCGGTAAACTTGTGCTTGCTGTATCTGTGCTCGGTATGTGTGCTTTCCTTGTGCATTCCTGCCTCCCTCCCCCTGCCCAGCCCATGTAGCCCATATCTTTTTCCTAAGTGTCTACCTGTGCTCACATTCCAGCTGGGCTTCCCTGAATCTTGTTCCTCAGCTCCCTGCCAAAAGGACTGCATCCTCCTAGGAATGCCTAAAACTACCCGTTGATCTCTCTGAGTCACTCTTGTGTTGCCTTGAACTATGATTGTTTGGCCTACACTACTACTGTGGGATTCTGCCAGCTGCTTAACCCAGCTCCTCTGGTTATGCCTTCCAGAATCAGGGAAATAAGCAGCTAGCCAACCACAGATGGATTCAATGGATCTACCGTAAGACACCTGGGCTAAGACTCTGGTCATGTGACCTCCGTAACCCCTCCTCTGATGGCTGGGTCACTGGGACATCAGAAGTCTCCTGGAACAGTGATGAGAGCCAGTGTTCCATAGCCCAGAAAGCTCTGATTTTTTTTTTTTCTTGTTTCCCAAAGCACAGCTACTCTAGTAAAAGGCCCCAGACCCCTCTGAGGAAAGGGGAGAGAGAGTAACAGTGTTAGGTTTCAGGAATGCCGGTAGGTCCTTCCTGAAGGGGACACTTCCTCCCTTTTGTTCAGAGTGGATCTCCAGGCTTACACAGTCTTCAGGTTGCTTGTTCTACCCCCATAACTTGACACTGTCTTTTGCTAATGCACAGATATTATCATGAGGCCCAGCTGTGCAAGTGGATGGTTTTACTTCAAGTCCAATTGCTACGGGTACTTCCGGAGGCTGAGGAACTGGTCCGACGCTGAGGTAAGGAATTTGACCGGTTAGCTGCTCTATGGCCAGAGGCCAACCAGAGCCCCGGAAGTCACTAGATTCAGTCAAGGCTCCTTCCTTGGCACTCTGCGGAGCACCTGCCTCTCTGGCAGAAAGCAGAGAAGAGGGCTCTGTGTTCAGCTCATTTGGTTTTGTAAGCGCAGATGAGGCAGATGCTAAGCACCAAGCCCAGATGACTGTGAGGACACAGGACGAAGGAGCAGCAGCCGATGTCCTGCCCCAGCAGAGGGTGAGGAGAGAGGAGCTTGTGAAAAGAATCCGTGCATTCCTCCACACATTTGCTGGAAAGAGAGTACCGCGCAGACAGGCCTGGAGCTGTCTCAGCGGCAGTGCAGCCATCAGATGAGGGGAGGCTCTCTGCTTCACGCTCCAGAAATGTATGACAGCCCTCTGTCCACTGAGCCTTTGTCTAGCGCGTCCCAAACACCAGTTCAAGGCAGGGAGCATCAGTGCTGCTGCCTGAGTCGTGGTAACAGGGGTGACTGCTAAGGGAAGCCTGGTAGGAGTGAAGCCCAGGCCTAGGATGGCGGCAGAGCCCCTGGGTGTAACTAAACGAAGAGGAAGAAAAAAGCAACAATGGAGGATTTACCATGTGATGCTACTGAGGATCTTAGAGGTACGAGAGGAAGGCAGACTGTAGGGCTCAAACAGAATCTCCGTGCAGTGTGACAGGAGATGACTTTTCCAGATTATCCCAAGAACAGTTAGAAAACCTGGGAAATCTGCCCTAAACACAGCTTTCCTGACCTGAGTCCTGGGTGGGGGTCGGGGGAAACAGACAGACAGATGGGAAATGAAGCAAAGGGATTTCCAAGACTGCTCATCTTCAGGGAGCTCAAGTGACCTGTTATCAAGGTCATACATGCTCATAGGAGACCAGACCAGGACTCCAGGCCCCTCTTCTGAGCCTGAATGGCTTCCCTCACCTTGAGCTCTCTGTGGCCCTTGTCTCCTCCCGCGGTGGCAGACACCTCCTGAAGGCCCAGATCCCCAGTCCTGCAGGAGGAAGAGCTGTGTGAGCCCATTCTGCTTGGCACACTGGGCTCTGAGGCCCGGGCAGTGTGAGGCAGGCTCGCGTGTAGCCTCATCAATAGGACCTCTCTTTTCTGCAGCTTGAGTGTCAAGCATACGGGACCGGAGCCCATCTGGCATCTATCCTGAGTCCAAAGGAGGCCAGTGTCATATCCAAGTACATAAAAGGCTATCAGAGGACCCAGCCCGTGTGGATTGGTATGCATGACCCAGACAAGGTAACGCTACCTGCCCACAGATGCCCCTTGGCGAGGCCAGGGTGAGAATCTCTGTTCTAGGAAATGGCTTTCTGGGTTACCTCAGTGGAGAATATCATTTAAATTGTATAGAGGCCCTATTGAATTAATTTTCTCTTAAATCTTAGAATACAAGGGCCAGGGATTTAGCTCAGTGGTTCTGGCCCAAGGGCCCGGGTTCAATCCCTGGTAACCACATACAACAATACAATGCATGGAGACTTATACCCAGCAGCAATCAGTACCACATACCACAGTGCCGGGCGTGGTGGCTCACACCTGTAATCCCAGCACTCGGGAGGCAGAGGCAGGAGGATTGCTGTGATGTAAGTTTGAGGCTGAGCTCAGGGCCAGCCTGGACTACAAAGCCAGACCCTGTCTTAAAAAAAAAAAAAAAAAAAAATTTAGAACACAAAATTTCCGATTTTCCAGATTGTAGAAAACAAAACAACAACCAAAAAACTGTGCATGTGTGTGTCAGTATGTGTGTGTGTGTGCAGCCCTGTTATGAGACTCAGATTAATCTAATTCCTATCAGGTTTTGAGTTATGGCACCTAGCCTTTTAACTAGTGCTACACTCATTTCCCCCAGGACCTCACTGTATTTCCCATCACTACCTCCTTGTAAGGATTGGTGTGTGGGGTCTTGTGGAGCGTGGCTGGTTGCTGGAGGCTGCAGTTTGCAGACTCTTTCTGGGGCTCCCACTTAACATGGAGAAGACAGGAGAGAACCTCAGCCTGCCAATGCCTTGACAGTAGCGCTGAAGGCACCACAGAGTAAAGGCCTTTATACTTTTCATCTTCTTGAAAATTACAGAAAAGTTAGCAAGCTTCTGCCATCCTTGTTACAAATATTTTATAGATTTACTTAGCCTTCAATGGTATTTATATGATCATCAGATATTTTATGTAGTTAGGTATCGACATTAGAATTAATCATAATTCTGTAATTCAGAGGTAGGGGAAACATTTACATCTGGCCAGGGATTTAGCTCAAGTGGTGCCATGCCTAGCTTAGATGCACAAGGGCCTAAATTCAATCCTTGATGCTACAAAAAAAAAATTATATGTATTTGTATAAGACATTTCTGGAGTTTTATTTTTATATTCTTGGCTAAGAAAAATAAGTGACATATAATCATTCTAAAAATTCTGCAGTACCTCTGGTAATCAAAGAAAGGCAAATTGAAACAATGATATAATTTAACTTAGATTATGAAACTTTTACTTTGTTTTAATGAGCATTATTTTTAAAGGGATGGAGATTTTCTTTGTGCCAATTGGTGAGAATATAAAATCTTACAACTGTATAGTCTTTTGAGAGCCTTTTGATAACACATATTAATAACCACCTACCTCTCAATCCATTCATTCTACTTCTGGAATTCCATTATAAGGAAATAATTTTAAGTACCCAAACAGACTTTTGAACAAAATTGTCCATAGTAGTATTTTCATAATAATTGTAAATTAGATACTATATAGCTATCAGTTAATAGGATCATTTTGAGGTAGATCATCGTATAATCATAGCATTGAAAGTAGGTTTTATGAAATAATGTATAAAGCTGAGTACGCATTGTAGGGATCATAACACTTTTTAGTACATAAAAATGTACCTGTTCATAAAATGTTCCCACCAAGCCTGGCATGGTGGTGCAGGCTGTAATGAGCCTTGCGGGTCTCAGCCTGGCCTGAGCAACTCAGGGACTTACCAAGGTCCTGTCTCCAATCAGAGTAGGGCCAGGACAGGAACTCAGTGGCTGTCGTGCTGGTTTCAGTTCCCAGTACCACCCTGCAGAGTGCTCCAGAAGTAAACGAGCTACAGTGTCTGTAATTTTTGTGCTTAGTCATCAAATGGAGGGTCTTTTCTGACTTTTATTCTTTATTACATCACTGCCTTTTCTCTGTTTTTATGATGAAAGTTGACCTAAAGGGGTTGGGGCACTGTGGTACTGTGGGTAGGTGAGCCAATGGCCCGTCCAGTCCTCTCATCTCTTGTCACTGCAGAAGCAGGTGTGGAAGTGGCTGGATGGTGAAACGTACTCGTACGAGTCTTGGAATAGCAACTCCTCTGGTGAGAACGAGCACTGTGCTGAGATGAGCTACAGGAAAAGTAAGTTCCACTCACTCCCTTCCCACTTCCCAAAGCTCAGCTCCTTCTTTTGAGCTATTAAAAGCAAACAAGACATCCTTGCTCCTTCCCTTCACTTTGTATTCATACCAGGGACTCTGTCCTACAGGACAGGCACCTTCCCACAGACATCTTTTACCAAGTGTCTGTGGTCTGTGATCACTCAGGCATCTTTGCTGTAATAATGCGCTAGCTGATCAGTTACTCCTCCATATTGTCTACAAATCCACTCACTTTTTCTATAATGTATGTACATTAAAATCAGCTGTCAGGACACAGCCCACTGGATACCCCCCAAAACCATCCCATCCCGGTGATTCCAAGCTTCCCGCTGGACCAAGTTCTCAGACAAGAATCCTTTGCCTCCCGGGCCTTGATCTGCTCAGCGCAGTGCGAGGGCGGAGTAGCTTGTGTTGTACTGATAGGAACCAGATGCCTCCCGGTCTCTTGCGAGCCAAATTCTTTTCCCATCTTTTCTCACCAGCTCACAGCTACTAGAATGTGGGTTCTCAGGGCAGAAATCCTCCAGGAAGGCAGCAATGCTTAGAGACCAGAGGAGGGCAGGATTTAGTGGAGCCTCAGCGTCAGCCCTGTCAGTGTTCTTGTATATTTAGAGACTGGATTCTTTCCCGAGACGAGTAGGGATGACCTGGGGGTGATTTTTCCTAAAGTCCACAGCTGAGCTGTAACAAAGTTCCTGCTCAGTTTTTTTTTCTTTAAGATACAAAAGGTCTAATATTTTTGCCCCAATATACAATCCCACATTCTTCTCTCTGTGCCATAGTGTTTACTGTTTTTGATTCCTATTAAAAGAATTTTATTCTGTGTGTACTTCTAACCCTCTCTGGGATTCACAGTGTTTCTTAAATTACCATTGATCTATTTCAAGACATTTAACAATAGCCAGAAATTGGAAGTTTAAGAAGAAGTTTCATGCGCAGTCTAGCTGGTGGTAGAATTTCCAGCTTCTCCACTCAACTGGGCTGTATGAGTCTATAGATTTACTTCTCTATGAACGGAGAGAAATTACTGTTCCTTTCATCCTCGTCCATGTGCAGGAAGGAGGGAGGATGGAGGAGGAGAGAGCTCTGTGTGGGTCCCTGGGCACAGGCTGGACTTCTCCTAAGCTGCCCTGTGGGTGGAACCTTGAAGGACCCACCCAGGGGACACTCAGCCAAGTAGCACCAGAATCCGTGATGAGCCAGAGAAGACTCACAAGACTCTCTCAGGAAGGGTGCAGACCACAGCGCCAACACTGGTGGGCTCCGCTGGCTTTCACACTGTGACGTGTCCATCGTTTATACCACATGGCTGCACCTCTGGGCCCCGTCGTGAGTGCTGGGTGGCCCCCGCCTCTGCACCTACTCAGAACAAGAAGAGTGTGGATCTCATCTCCTTTTCCAGAATCTCTCTGTACACACTCCACACACACTGGCCACAGGGCCAGATCTGTAGTCAGAGCCCAAGCAAATCCCTGATGGGCTCTTCAGTTCATTACAAACACCCCAGGATGACTAATAATGCTGAAGAATTTGGTTTTGGGGAGCAATTAGTTGAGCCTTTCCTCACAAACACACCAGTCCTTCCAAAGGCCACCTTTTCCTGGCTCTGCCCTTCTTTATAAATAGGTGGCCTGTGGGGACATGATTGATTTCAGCTGTTTTTAGGTCTTTGACCTTTGAGCAGTCGCTTGTTCCGTCTCAGTTGTGGACTTTAGGGATGATCATCCGTAAGTCCTCCCCTCAGCCTGTATGAAACTCAGTCGAGCCCCTGGTCTTCAGCTGATCCAGTCCATCCTTGTCTTCCTCCAGCGCATGCTAAGTGGAACTTCTGCCTCTGGGCACAATATCTAACTGATTTTTCCTCCCGTTAGTGAAGTTGTGTTATCTGGCTTCTCTAGAGCAACAGAAATACTAGGATGAGGGGTGAGGGAGGGAACTGGTTTGAAGAATTGGCTCATGCAGTTGTAGACTAGCAAGTCTGAAGTCCACAGGGCAGGCAGCAGCTGGAAATTCCCAGAAGCGTCGACGTTGCAGTCTTGAGTCCAAAGGCACACGGGAGGCCCCATCCGTTCTGCTGTAGGGCCATAGACGTTTGCCTTAGGGCCTCCAAGTCATTAAACGTGGCCCACGTATACTAGAAAGGGCCATCTGCATTACTCATAGTCTGCTGATACAAATGTCAGTCAGATCTAAAAAGTACCTTCACGGCAGGATCTAGACCGCTGGACAACTAGCAACTGCCAGACATACAAGACACGCATCTGGGCCTCACTGGCCACACTGACACACAGCACAACCATCCCTTTATCTTACCCACGTCTCCAAGCAAAAGAAACAGGTAATGCTAGTAAGCTCAATACTGAATGGAAAGGCTTTAAAATCTGTTTACTCTCTTACAGACTTTTTAGCTTGGGACAAAAATGACTGCGACAAGCGCCAGCACTTCCTGTGCAAATACCGACCATAGAGCAAGAATCAAGATTCTGCCGACCCTGGTACTAGCCACTCTGCTGGTGCCAGCCTTTTTGCCATGCTGGCAGAATCCAATCACTATCCCAGAAAGCAAACACAGCAGAAGAGAATGAGGTCTTTATTCCCCTGACTTTGACAGGTGCAGGGAAGAACTCTCCACGGTGTGCTAGTGGCTTGCGATGTCCTCACCCCACAATTCCTTCCACCGTATTCTTTGCTCTTCCATCTCAGCGGTCTCAAGCAGACTGGAAGTGCATGTCCCTAACTGGTGAAACTGCTGTGTCTTGGCCATAAGAGCAAAGGTTTGAAAGCAGGAAACAGAAACCCAAAAATGAGTTTCTACCTGCTTCCGCTTCCGTGCCTTACGCCCTCTCCCCATTGCCCATGTCCTGCCTCTCAGCCACTTATCATTTCCTCCTTTGCTGTGGGAACATTCACCAATAGAGTCCCCTTTAGGCTGACATAGATGATAAAACTCTTAATAAATGGTTATATCCTCAGGGGTTGGTGTGTTTTAATCCGAGAGCAGAAAGACAGAAGAAGACTCAGAAATACACTCATCTTTCTCTGTTTCTGCTGCCTTCTTTCCCATAAGTGGCCTTGTTTTGAACAGAGGAGAGAGGTGACATAGTTGCCAACCTCTGAGAAAGGTTGAGCGGGCGTGGTATTATTGTGCGTATTTGTCCACTTGTATGGGGAGATGACAGTCATAGCTGGTGTAGCATCTGACCAGACTCCAGGGAACCATCTCTCCCTACCAGCAAGAACCTGTGTGGTCTTGCTCAGTTCTCTTGGTTTGAGGTTTGAAGTTTCTACTTGTGTGGTTGGCTAAGCTGTGCGGTGAGCACGTCTGTAATTCCAGCAGTTGGGAGGCTGAGGAAGGAGGATGGCTGAGAGTTCAAAACCAGCCTAGGTTACACAGTGAGTTCACGGCCAGCCTAAACTATACAGTGGGACCCTGTTTCAAAAGAGAAAAACCAAAACACGCACATAAAAACCCCAAAATCACCATAACAACAACAACCCCCCCATAAACAAATCTTTTGTGAGGCTGCTCCAACAATGGTGGTGTTATTATGCCCTCAAACAAATATACATCCCTCATGGTCAAAGAAATAAGAAGCAATAAGGACTTGATGGTTACAGAAAGCATGGCTTTGGCATGCTCACATCCACATTTCACAGCAAGAAAAGCTACCTGAGAGGAGAGGCCGGGTGGCTCTGACTGGATGGCCGACTGCTTCATCCATCGCACAGTCAACAGGAAACACCCAGAGTCTTCATCCCTAGTCTGAGAACAGTCTTTTGCCATCTCTGCAGTCGAGGAGACCCGCTGTTGAGAGCTGGCTGAAGGAAGGGAAGGGTGGGAGGAGCAGAACCACTCTTTTAGTTGCCAACAGGAAAACATCAGAAATAATGTATTCCGTCTCCCCAACCCCTGAAAAGTTTGTCAGCAGAAAGCATGACTCTCTTAATAACAAGATTTCTAATGAGATGGAAACAAGTGACGAAGTAGGTGAAAAAGAGTCGTTCTTTCAACACCCATAGTCAGTTTCCACAGACTAGTAACCACCAACTCCTGAGAGTGTTCTGGGCAAGGTTGTGCTGGAGCAACAAATGCAAGTATCAAGTTCCTGGCTAAAGATGACAGATAAACTGAGGAAGCCAGAGAGGAGCCTCAGAGAACCCTGCTCAGTACGTACCAGATCCTACTGTAGCATCTGTCGGAAGTAAAAAGACAGTGAAGGAAACACGAACAAGAACAGCCGCCCGAGCAGCAGTTCTTAGTTTCTATGACTAAGAAACATGAGAGATAAAAGCCACCCCACCCACTCTCCCTTCCCAATTCATTTACATTTCTAAGAGGAAGATATACCTCATGATGGCAAAGCAGAGATGAAGAAAATGAACATCCAGACAGGAACAGATAGTCATGGTGATGCCATCACAAAATACAACTCGAAATTGAAAATGTCAATAATCTGTACTTAGACATGTACAGGTGGCACTTAGTGACTTTCCCAAGCCTGGACAAGCAGTCACTGACCTAATCAGAAAGCTAAGTTAGGAGGGGTGCAGCTCACGGGTGCAGTGTGTGCTGCCTCGCGTGTTTAAAACCCTGAGTTCAATCTCCACAACAGAAAAAGAAGAGTTCACAGGTAGTCCACAAGTTGTTCTAGAACTAATATTCTTTATGATTCCCTGAGTAGTTGTATCATTAGACAAGTCTTTTTTGAATAAATACTGTGAGCCAAGAACTCATGTTAGAGAATCCATCAGGGAAGTGGGAGTCCACAGCGAACAAAACAGATAAGATTCTTTGCCATCATAGATCATGTACCCATTTGAGCAGGAGGTAGAGAAACAATAAGTGAAGAATGAAATAGAAGAAGATGATAAGGGCAATAGTGAAGATATAAGGCTGACAGGGGGCCCAAGGGATAGGAATGTGTCAGGTGCATATGTAACAGGTAGGCTGTACTGTTATTACAGCTAATAACCAGATAGTCTCAAATAAAAAATAAGAGAATGTATTGGTTTACGATGCTCTACAATCTATAAGTAGATTTGAGCTTCAGGTATAACTGACCAATTGCTCAACAAAGTCAACAGGATAGGAGTTTCTTTCTTCAGGTTTGAGCCAGTTTTTCTGGGAATGGGTTTCATTATCAGTTTCTTCTACTTGTGAGATGGCTGCAGCAGATATAGCCCTCATTTCTACCTGGAAGGAAGGCCACACCTCTCATGGAAAGGCCTCTAAAGGAAGCTGATTCGTCAAGGATAGCCTGACATGGTTTATATGTGCATTATCCAATCCGTTACTGTTTCCAGGAGGATGGAAAGTATCTATGATTAACCGGGCTGATTTAATCACATGTATCCAGTCTAGAACTGAAGGGTTTCTCACCTTCACCTGAGAGGACGTCATTAGTCCAGACGGTGCATTGATAGACATGTTTCAAAGGTCATCTGTTTTTCCACGAGAGACATAGCCCTATGAGCTCACAGAACCAAAACAGGTTGGATTTTAGATTCTACTCACCTCCCCAGCTCTGTATATTCATGCTGTACACAAACTACACAACCCTGTTCGGTGACTGAGCTGACAGCCATGGGCTGTGAGCGGGACAAGGTGGATACATATGGGGAGCCAGGGCTATCCTTCAAGGGATTCTGTTCTGAGACCCCATTGAAAGACCTTTGATCTGGAGTCTGAGCAGACTTGGGAAACACCTAGTATGAGAAAGAGAACATTATTGCACTGCTGTGATGTTTCCAAGTTTCAGCCTGCTGACCATGGACTTAAGTTTCTGAATTATGATCCTCCTTCAAGTTATGGGTATCAGGTATTCTGTCTCAGTGACAACGAAAGTGACTAAGAAACACACCTTGATGATATTTAATTTGGTGGCCAACCTCTTCCTCTCCTTCCCACCCCAACCCCACCATCTTTCCCTGCTCTAGAAGTCTATCTCCTAGCTTCTTTTCATCTGTCCTTTTTTTAATGGATGGGTGGATTGATGTTTGAGATCTCTCATGTTAGACTTTCTGGGTCTAAATTAATTTGCTAAACATGATGGTCTTGACTTCCATCCATTTTCTGCAGCCTCTCTTAAGCAGAACACGGAGGCCTGGAACCCTTGTTAAAGCAAGAGACTGGTGCACTTACTAATCACTGCCGGCCTTCAAACACATGGCGACTTCTACTGGTGCGGTCGAAGGGTGTGGGTGAAGCGTGCCCCACCTCTGCACGCTGGATCTACTTCTGCCAGCCTCCTTTAGCTGTCACAGCAGCACACTGCTTCTCCCAAACCTTCACGGCTGTTTTCAATATTTATGATCTCAAGTATACATCTTGCCTCTCTTCCTAACCTCAGTTTTTTTATCTATAGACTGAGGATTGTGATCTAAACTCTAGGGCTTACGGAGTCTAGTTAGGTGTGAATGAGCAAAGTGTTCTGCTAGGGAAGTTAGGACCAAGGAACTAGCATTCAGGTTAACTTTTTCCAGCTAATGGACAGTCCAAACAAAATGGGGCTGTTGACCTTTGCCCACGGAGTGCCTTAGTGCCAGAGCCCTCTGCGAGTGGGTCAGCTCAGAGTGAACAATCCTTCTGTACCCCAACATTCTCTTCTTCTACTGTGTGTGGGTGGATCATGCAGTTTACCAAGTCAGGGGTCAGTCTCTGGTGTCACTGGGGAATTTTATAAACTAACATAAAAGCGCGCACATTAATGATGGGTTGACATGGGTGACTTGCAGATAGTCATTAAACCTTCACTGTAACCAAAAGACAAACATATAAAGACATATAAACAGGTAATGAAAGTAAAAATTTATGACTATACTCAAGGCCCTGCCCTGCAGGTCCAGAGCCCCATAAAAGCAATCGGAAATAAATTTAGGGGAAAAGTCCAGGTAAAAAGAATCTGCATGTGGACACCTGGATTTGGGAATATTAATTTGAATCAAAGTCTTTTTGAGGTTCTAGACTATAGTGCCATGCCACAGTAATTAACCTAAAACAGCTATTGCTCCAAAATCATTGTAGAGGAAATTAAGACAATGAACAGGTCTAGAGTTTGATAACTCAGAAGAGTAGGTTACAGACAATGCATACAAGTCTTTATTGATGTGGAAATGTTTTTCTGCACTATTAATTAAAATGAATTACCATCACACCTTTAGATGAGCATCACAAAAGGAATGAGGCAATTAAAATAAAGGGGAAAAAAAAACCAAATAAAAACATCACAAGAGGAATCCTCCAGGAAATGAGAAGAAATCAGAAAAACATTTTCCTATTTATTTAAGAATATTTCAGAAAATATATCCATTCCATGGCCCACTGCTGAAAGAAGAAATATAAAGGGATTTGACAGAATTGTAGAAAATGCTATAGCTCGGACCTTCCATGTTTCCGAAAGACTTATTTGTTAAAGTATCGGTGTCCATGTTGGTACTGCTGGGAGGTGGCAGAAGCTTTAGGAGCTGGGCCTCGTGGAGGACACCAAGGGCACCCCTTGTGGGGACCGTGGGTCCCAGTCTCACACACGTTCTCTCTTCTTTCTCTTCATCTCTCTGTTTCCTTCCCAGCTGTGAGGTGCGTGGTTCATTCTGCCCCACACTCCCACATGGTGTGCACGACTACAGGCCCAAAGCCCTGAGACCATACAGCTATAGACTGAAACATCAAAACAAACCTTTTCTCTTTAGTAGAAGATTATCTCATGTTTGCTATAGTGATGGAAAGGTGACAGACACAGAAAGAATGCAGTAGCCAGATGAGATTTGGAGTAATGGGAGAGAAAATATTTCTTTTTACTTTAAATGTAATCGCTGAAGACTCCCGGTATGTGAAGGATTATTATTTAGACCTACAACTGACACATTTTCTTCTTTCTTTTCCTTTTGTTTGCAAACCATGAAAACATTCCCTCTAATGCACCTTGTTTTCCTTGACTCACTACCAAATCGGACCCTCTACTACAGCCACACGGAACTGTGTCAGAAAATATGCATAGCTGAATGATTTATAAAGATATTATTTTTCTCCTTTCTGTTTTCAATCTGCAGGTTTCTAAAGCCATGCTCGCAGCGGCCTGTGACTTGTCTCCATCACTCGTAGCCTCTCCTCACTCCTTTCCAAGTGCTCCTGAACTTGTGGTTGTTCTTTCCTATGGATGCAAAGCCTGTGCTGCTGCAGCTTTTCAAAGTAGGTTTTCTTCTTTTCCACAGCCTGGCTGAGTGAGCTTTGTACTTGGTGTCTGCGGAACAGTTTCTATGGATTTGGGAACTGGATAGCCCTGCGGTGACCTGCACCTCCATCCTCAACGTCAGCTTCTGGAAGGCTTTGGTCCGGAGCTCTCTGCCTGTCCTCTTCTGCGTCACCTGATGCTCCCGGCCTGGCATCTTACTCATTCCAGGTCTACTGGAAGGACTTTCTGCTGTTTCAGTTCCGCTCATTTCTTCTCCAGTAAGTTTTGCTTGATGCATCTGTTGCACCCTGATCATCTGCCGCAGTTGCTCAGCATCACAGTCACAGCTACTCAGCATCACAATCTGGTGACAAATACCACAAATAGAGAAAAGCCCTTCAGTTGCACTGAGCCTACAAAGGTGTATGAACAAGTATCTGATAGTTCTGGATCCGTCAAAAGAGAACTCAAACCATACTGCTCTTTCCCTCATTTTCTTGTTGCAAATCAATGTACATTATCAATGTAAATGCATGATTTTTCATTTATAGGTTAACCTTGAGCCTCTAATACTCTGGGAAGTTGAATAAGATTATTCCTAACCTCAAACTTTTAATGCATTGCCTATACTAGAGGAAAGCCCACTGTCATCTCTCTGTGCCAAAAGCTGCTGTAAAACTTCACGGTAAGTCTTCACCGGTAGCTCTGCCCCCTGCCACTCACAGTTTTTCTTTCTCATCTAGAAATTGATATGCAATTGAAGGATAATTCCACATGGGTGACATAATCTCCTGGCAATAAATTATTCAGGTAATGATGAGCACAAAGCGAGGGTTATTTCTTGTGCAACATGGATTCAATGGTTATTTAGAATAGGAATTCAAAGACAATGATGCAGAATACTAAACTGTCTTGAGGAAAGTGCACCATGGGAAGCACCCCCCCCCCAACATGGCACAACATTTTAAATCCTTAAACCTGATGCCCTCAGGCCTGTGTGGCGCCTTCCTTCTCACTCTCTCTGAGTGGACCATTGCTGAGTTAAACTTTACTAAGCTCTGCTGATTTGGCCTTACCATTGCATGTCACGTCCACTGCTTTACTCAGCTCACACAAGTTCCTGGAAACATGTCATGATGAGTCTATTACCATGGTAACATCTATCTATGCATTTTAAGCAGATTTTGAGAAAACCAGTAGCAAACTCCTCAAAATATTCCTTCAGAGCTCAAGAGGTACACAGGCTGTAGTTTGAGAGACACTGTTCCATTTACATCCATAAAGATCATCCTTAGAGTCTCTCCTTTCATGTCTGATGACAAGGAAAAATCATGAGTTTTCTTTTCTTTTTTTTTTTTTTTTTTTGGTTTTTTGAGACAGGGTCTCGCTTTGTAGTTCAGGCTGGCCCTGAGCTCAGCCTCCAACTCACATCACAGCAATCCTCCTGCCTCTGCCTCCCAAGTGCTGGAATTACAGGCATGAGCCACCACGCCCGGCACTGTGGTATGTGGTACTGGTTGCTGCTGGGGTGAGTCTCCACGCCCAGTATGGTATGTGGTTACCGGGGAATCGAACCCGGGCCCTTGCGCTTGCAAGACAGGCACTGGATCCACTGAGCTAAATCCCTGGCCCAATCATGAGTTTTCTTGTCAAAACATATTTCCAAATAATGCCTGTATGACTTTGAACTTCTCATGAAATCCCTCCAAAGTTGTTTTCCCATCTGTAAATGGAAAACTCTATGATGTTCAAAAAGATAGCTGACTAGGCGCAATGATATTGCAATATTGTCACGGTAAGCGTTAAAGTGGAGCAGTGTCTTGTGTCCCTAGACACCATGAGTAAATATACCAGTTCAGAAAAGAACAGATTTGAATAGCTGCTCTCAGCATATTGAGACTGTCGGTTGCCCCGGGCAATCATTGTTCTGGGATAAGGATTTCACAGAAAGTGAGAGACTTGATTAAAATTCCTGAGAGTCTGAAGCGAGGGTGGTGAGAGTAGGGAACCTCGAGGCAGCTCCAGGGCATGACACGCTGCCCTTGGGGCCCAGCATGGGAGAACCCGCAGGTTGTGTCTGTGCTTGAGGGATCACAGGCTAAGCACGAAAGGGCAGCCACACATGGGCTGCCAACACGGGCCAGAAGCTCCTTTTCCTTCTGACAGGGGAAAAGGAAAATTTAAAAGTCAAAATAGTCTTCTTTGGAGGCAAGAGGCTTCTTCAGACCTAAACAAGTCCTTAGGCCTAAGGCATGGCAGTCCATCTTGAGATGCCGGCCACAGGGAAGGGACACAGCAAGCCTGGATACGTGTTTTGTCTCTTTCTACTTCCCTTCCCCTCGGTTCCTTTCTATCAATGGCTCTTGCAAACCCGGACCAGGTGAGTTGGTGATCTGTGGCAACATTAGGCCTCTGTCCTCGGAGCTAGCTTGGAGTAAAGTGCTTTTCCTTTTCTACTCCCACAATTTGTTTGGGAGAGGTGAACAACAGACCCAGTACTGTACCTGGGCACCCTGATACCTGAACAGTGAGTCTGAGAGCGGCGGCAGCCGCAGTCCAGGGTGTAGGGCGGGAAGATTGTACTCATCTTGTGATTTTGCTCTATAAGCTTTGTCTGTGAGTTGGGGTCCATGACAGCTCACTTCTGCACCCCTTTCTGTCTCTTGGAAGCACTCTCTCTCAATGAATCTCTTCCTACATTTTTTTTTTTTTTGAGACAGGGTCTCTCTTTTGTAGTTCAGGGTGGCCCTCAGCTCAGCCTTGAACTCACAGCAATCCTGCCTCTGCCTCCTGAGTGCTGGGATTACAGGCGTGAGCCACCACACCTGGCACTGTGGTATGTGGTACTGATTGCTGGTGGGTGTGAGTTTCCACACCTGGCCTGGTTGTATGTGGTGACCGGGGATCGAACCCAGGTCCTTGAGCTTGCAAGACAGGCACCAGAACAACTGAGCTAAATCCCTACCATGCCTCTCTCTCCCTGTTTTTAGCCTCTATTGTTCTTTTGAATTCATAGTCCAGTCTTAGGGGACAGGAGCTCAGTGTATCTGACAGTAAGCAGGGCCGAGCGTTATGTTATTCCACCTGTATCACAGCTAGTCACCACAGCTGGCTGGCAGTCTTGGTAGCCCATAAGACAGCACCTGGAAACATGCATAACTGTCTAATAATCCTGCAAAATTTCTCCTACCAGAGAAGAGAAACTTAGTCTTATATTATTTTGGAAGATTGCCCAAACTTGAGCATTAGATCTGAGACATCATATCCAGGAGTAAAATGAGCTTTATGTAGTGCATTACAACTCAGCAGGAGTTTGGAATGAGGCTGGAACAGGGTCCTGTGATCTAGTTCTGAGCCTGGGAATATCAAGCTGTGCTGGATCAAGTGTCCAGAAAGAGAAGCGTTATTAAAGAAACTTGTGCTCCGCAGGCATGGCTGGCCCCTCCTAATACTTCTTTCTGTAAAAGCAGTTTAAGAGGAGCAAAGAAACAGAGCGACAAAATCAAAGAGCAAAATGATTCTGGAGAGACCTTCAAGTCAGATGCTTGCCAGAAATATCTGAGGGACGGAGGAGAAACAAGTCCCCCAGCTCGGGTCTAAAGTTTCCACGGAGAATATGTTCCTTTTCTATTGCTGCAGAGAGACTGTACCACACACGTAGTGGCTCCAAGCAATATAATTTACTATCTGAACGGTTCAGGGGTGGAGGGTGTGTGTGAGGCTTTGCTGGCGCCTCTGGCTCTGTGCCTCAGAAGGTTCTAGTGCTGGTGTCACCGCAGACTAGGAAGAATCCCTTCCAAACTCACTCTGGTTGTTGCCAGAATTTGTTTCCCAGTGTTTGCAGAACTGAGGTCCCTGTTTCCCTGCTGGCTCATATCCAGAGACCAGCCTGGCTCTGAGGGGCTGGGTCTGAAGGCCCAGGGAGGATGGAGTCAGCCACTTAACCCGCCCCTTTAAAGTAAGTACGCAGCATCACTGATTCCCAGAGAGGAAAAGGAAGTCTCAGGACCTGTCAGGAGAAGAGAGGTGTGAGGACTTATTAGAGGAGGCTACCAGACACCCTCAAACACAAGTCTGGGTGCTCAGAAAAATAGACACAGTGCTGCGGGGTAAGGTGCACATTTAAAGGCTGCTGCCAGCACAGGCGATGGCAGTTGTATAAGCTCAGTGTAAGCCAGGTTGGAGGGGCTGGGCTCTCACGGGGGTCAGCAGGAAGGTCAGTTAGGCTGGAGGTGCAGCTAAAGAAGCAGGGCTCAAGATAAAGGAGCAATGGCCAGGGCTCTGGGGCCCCTAAAGGCCAAGCAGTGACTTGAGATTATATTGGAATTAGCACCACCTGGTCCAGCAGGTCCACAGACGCCCAGGTGGGTGAATCTGGACCCATCCCTTCCCCAAAAGGTTCCTATTTTAGAAATCACAGGTGAGCCCAGGATCATGGTGACAGCCCTGACCTCCTGCTGTCTGCCTCTCTTCCCTACCGGATCAATGTTAGCTAAGCAGCTGTACTTGTAGTGCTACTGGTTGATTTTTGACCCATGTTGTATGTACACTGATTTTGCTGTATAAATGACCCCTGACAAAAAGCCTCGGTGGCCCCCCACTTGGAGAACTCTAATCTCTTGATAAACTTTCCTTCCTTTAACCTCTGTTGTCACTGGAATTCATTCTTCCATATTTGGGAGATGCAAATTTGGCGCATCTGACATCTAGTAGGTTGGGAGTTACATTGTCCTCTACATCAAGACCTTGGCTTGTATTCCCTCGGGTTGAGATTGTAAGGAAGGATCCATGGAGGGTCTTCAGGCACAGGGAACTGAGACAGGGCCAGGAGGCCGCTAAGGTTGCAAACTGCAGGCAGCTTGGGTTTCATTGTGGCCCACACAATACATATCCCTCTGAGAGTTATGCGAGGGGCAAGGGAGTGATTTACTCACCAGCCTTCAGGTGCTAAAAATAGTGAGACTAAGAGGCTCTGGCTGAGCGCAGAAGGAAGCATCGCATTCGCATTTCGGGTGGCAGCCTGACTCGCACCCTGGGGCTTAGCGCCCACTTTCCATAAAGAGGGAGAGAGGGGGCAGGAGGAAGCTGACCAGATGCATTTGGCCTGTGAGTTAGGGGAATCCTAGGTCTCTTGTCGTGATCTCCTGCATGGGGAGAGGATTTAGGAATGCAAAATTATCATTTGCAAACATTATTCTCAAATAAAAATGGGATGAGATGGAGAACATTTCATTCATAAGTATTGTTTTAAAACGCCAGTGAAGTCCAGAAGGCCAGGCTGCACCAAGGGAATGGACATGTGACTCAACAGGACCAGTTTACATCTTCCTCAGGGAATTAAACCTTGTGAATCAAAAGGTGTTTGGAGTTGAACTAATTCCTGTGGGCCATAAACATATAGTTCTTGAATTTTGATACTGCAAAGAAGTCCAAAGGATTCCTGGCTGCAGAGATGTGGACAGCCCTTCTTTCTAATCCATTTATAGGTCTGCCACCAAAGAACCTAGATCACTAAAGCTCTGGTAATCACAAGTCTCTCCTACACCTGCCGACATATTTCAAAAACCTGTAGTACAGATTCCTTAAGAGAACCACGCAATGAGAATCGATGTGATAATGGAGCTTTATCTGAATGCAGTGAGAAAGGAAGCTGTTAAGTTATAAGTGATTGCTGAAACAGTAGTTGCCAAAGGCTTGGGAACTCTGATTTGGAGAGCGAGGAGTTTGGGCCGGGATGAGGCAGTCCAGCGCGTGAGCAGATTCTCATGGCAGCAGATGTGGGAGCCACAGAGTCGTATGAGTTCTTATAGAAATGTGTGGGATTTACTCCAATACTTTCCTATTGCTCGTTTTTATGGAGAATTAGTTTTCCTGAGTTTTAGGAAGGTGGTATGCTTTGCAGTAATTATGCTCATTCTACAGATTTCCCTCTTCTTTTGGTGTTTGGAGACAGACTGCCCTCGGACCTGTCCTGGCTCTGCTCCCTTACCCGTGCAGACCAGGGAGGACCTCAGGCTTCTCTTCCCTTCGCCGCTTCATTCCTTCCTCTTCCTATTTGCCGTCTCGACCCAGTTTATGGCCAGTCCTGGCATCGTCCTGTTCTTCCCATTGCTTAGCAGCTGGCCAGGGTCAATTACACAGACCTCTTCCCACCTGCATGTTCCTCGTTATATCGTGCGGTGGACTGTGATGAGAGGCTTTACACTGCAGAGATCAGCAAATACGAACAATCAGCCTGCTGTGCCGTTCCCAGCCATCTAGTGGCTGCGCGGCTCCAGCCGAGGGTGTGGAGCTTGTGACCCATAAACACCTGGTGGGCGGAACCAGTCCTGGTTTGGGCTACGGCTCCCTAATCCATCTACCTGCTTTCCATGGCTTCTCACCAGCTATTTGGGGGTTCACCTGTTCTCGGACACCTCAGACATACCTAGGTGCCCTCTGCTCTCTCCTTCACAGGTGACGCCACAGGTTTTATGACTGCCAGTTTATCCTCACTCAGTTGTATTTTGCAGACATGGAGACACACCATCACCTTATTTTATTGCAGGTGGTGAGCTTTTGATTTTCCTCTATATGCATTTTATATGGGGATCAAAGATTCACGAACTACCAATGCCATCACTCCGGGATCTACACCTAGATGGCTTCTAAGGGCTGTTCTAGTTCTGGCATTGTCTGAGTTCCAATCTCTGAAAACTCTTTGATCAAATAGTGAACTAAATCCAGAGTCTTGTTGTCCTGAAGGGCTCATAGGAGCCAGGGCTGGAGTGTTAGATTCCTCATCTTCTTTTGAACTTTTAGAGAAGAGACTTCCCCTTTGTTACTTGTCCGTAGGGTCCTGTAGGTTTCTCCTTTGAACTTAAACTTTTGCCTGCTCCTGGCAGCCTGGATGTGAGGCTGTTCTGGTCACTGTTTAACTCAGAAATTACCAAAGTAATAATAATAAAATTTTTAAAACAGGGCGTGAAACCATTACATCCAAATAAACATCCACTTCTCAGGAACCGCCTCCTCCAGAAAAGATGTTTCCAGCCCTCAGGACTTCAGGGCAATTTCCCAGATTTAATGTGATTTCCTCATGTTGCAAATAAAGCACATTTCCATAGGACTGAGCAAAATAAAGAGGAGGATATGTTGATTATTGGGAAATTTATACAAAAATATAATTAATTATTCAGTGGTAATATTAATTGAATTGGAATTTTCCAGAGAAACAGAATTGAGAGAGAAAGAGACAGAGAGAGAAAGAGACAGAGACAGACAGACAGAGAGAGAGGAACTGGCTTGCACAGTTACCAAGGCTGACACATTTTAAGATCCGCAGGCAGCAAGCCAGAGTCCCAGGAGAGTGAGCTGTCTCATTCTAGTCAGCATCCGAAGGCCCAAGAACCAGGGGAGCCAGTGGTGAAGATCTAGCAAAGGCTGTCGGGCTCCAGGTCTAGGAGGGGCCTCTCTGTAACTCTGAGTTCAAAGACAGCAAAGGCTCGCGCCCCACCTTGCAGGTAGTAGGAGGTGGAGTTTCTCCTGCGGGAGGGTCGGCCTTCTTCATCTTGCTCAGGCCTTCACCGGATTAGATGAGGCCCACCCACATGACAGGGCTCAATCTGCATTACTCCAGTTTATGGGCTTAAATGGCAAATTCATCCCAAAATATGCTCACACGAACACCCAGAATAATGTTTTCCTCAGTGTCTTGGCATCTCAAAGTCCAGTCAAGCTGACAGATAAAGGTAATAATTATAATTATTAGCATTTCAAAATATTTTAAAAATATTAATCGATCTCTTTTAACGTGCCCAACTTTAAAATATATAAACTTTTATTCTAATTTTATTTATCTGATAGTGTAATTTTGTAGTCAATGATATTAAAGTTTGAGAGGCTAAAAACTAAGAGAGCAAGCATAGAGAGTAAATTGCAGAAATCTTAATTCAGGATTTTTTTACACCTCTTTCCTTTTCCTTCTCTTCTTTCCTTCCTTCCTCTTTCTTTTCTGACTTCTTTCCCTCCTTTATTTCTTCCTTCATTTCTCCCTTTTCCTTTTCCGGTTTTTATTTCTTCTTTCCCTCAGAGGCTGCTGCCTGGAGAAAACAATGGATCTTCCTTCACAGAAGGAAATGCGTCTCCGTGCACTGATTTCTACGCAGCAGCCACTCACACGTGTGTGCTGACTGTCACGGGGGTGAGTGAAGGGTCCCCAGCTACCACACGGGTGTTTCTTGTGCTCATCCCGTGATACGCCAGGAGCAGGACGGAAGGCCTGAGGAAGATGCGCTCACGGAAGAGCCGCCTGCAGGCTGGCGCTGATGACTGGGGAGCGACTGCTGAGGATGGCGGATCGGTCCGGGCGTGATCGAGTCTGGAAGTCAAAGGCGAGCGAGACCCGCGTGAGTTGTGGCGAATCACCCGGAAGGTGTCTGCAGAGGTGATGCGAGCTGCGGAGGCTGAGAGAACTTGCACAGAGAAGAGAACGTACAGAATACACAGAAAATGAAGAGAAACCTAACATCCATTAAGATCAGAGCCTGTGATCCCAGCATTCTAGGATGCTGAGGCAGGAAGATCGCAGATCTGAGCCAGGTCTGGGCGACTTAATAGTGAAACCCTGTCTCAAAGTGCAAAATAAGAAAGACCTGGGATGCAGCCCAGCCCGAGGAGGGCCCTGGGTTCATTCCCAAGTACAGGGGAAAAAAAAAAAAAAAAAGATTAGGCCAGGAAAAGACCTGGTAGCAGAGGAAGGATTTTCTGGCGTGAATGCGCTACCTGCAGGCCCCAGGACTCCTTGCTCACCAAGCCCTGGAGCGATTAAATCACCCACCCCCGCGACTGTCAGCAACAGGTGCTGCAGGTCTTCCGCTTTCATGTTGTATTTCTTCAGCCTTAATATTCAAAATCACAAAAGTACACACGAAGGTGTCATGGTTGTGAGTGGACCATGCTGGGTTTTCTGTTTGCTTATTTGCAATTTTTCTGAAATGAGTTTTGTTTCTGTGTAGAGAGCAATAAAGAAGCTTTCTTTGAGGGGGAAATTTATATTTGCTGTCCAGATTTTTTCTGTGTGTGAATAAGTCTAGGTATTTTGCAATTATTGTCAGGCCCTGAAGTTTCCACAGAAGCGCGAGTCCAAGGTCCTGGGCGCCCCTCGTCCCCGGCGGTGTGCGCGTGAGCGGAGCGTTCCGATTTCTCTGGGTCTGTGTACTTTGTCCAAAGACTTTCACACTGACTTTTCCTCTAGATCCCGCCACAGAACCAAACACAGGCTGATTGTGACAGGAAAGGCGGAAGTGAGCTCAAGCTTTGAGTCACTCTGTAGAGGTCTTGCACTGTTCTGGCTAAATTGACTTCTAAGTACCACGCTTTTGTTGCCATTTTTCTCTGTAGTTTCTAGTGGGTTACTGCTAACAGAGGGAAGCCTGTCTGTCTTATAAATGGATGCTGAGTCTCCGGCAACTCTGTCAAATCAGCAATACGTTTACTGAAATATTTGATCATTTTTACTTTTCCTGTATTCAGCACTATGTTCTCCTGAATTTATTTCT
This sequence comes from Petromus typicus, assembly GCA_004026965.1. Lineage (NCBI taxonomy): Eukaryota > Metazoa > Chordata > Mammalia > Rodentia > Petromuridae > Petromus > Petromus typicus. Next base: position 114,300 of record PVIR01000497.1, read on the forward strand.
CTTTACATTTATTTCCTTCTCCATTTCTGTTCCTGTTGTGGATCTTTGAGTACTTGAAAACATAGGTGCCGTGGAGTTAGCTCAGTGGTTCCGGGTGCTTGTCTTGCAAGCGCAAGGACCCGGGTTCGATCCCCGGTAACCACATACAATACTGGGCATGGAGACTCACCCCAGCAGCAACCAGTACCACATACCACAGTGCCGGGCGTGGTGGCTCACGCCTGTAATCCCAGCACTCGGGAAGCAGAGGCAGGAGGATTGCTGTGATGTGAGTTGGAGGCTGAGCTTAGGGCCAGACTGAACCACAAAGTGAGACCCTGTTTCAAAAAAATTAAAAAATAAAAAACAAATAAAAATAAATAAAAATAAAAAGGTGGAAAAAAAAGAAAACATTTTTCGCCTTCTACATTTTAAAAACGATTTGAGGTATCTTTCTTTCAGCTCTTTTTTTTTTTTTTGTATTTTCCTTTTCACACTAGACAGGATGGCACCCAGATATGCCCAACCACAAGCCTTATCTTCAGCCCTTTTTGTTTTGTGGTTTGAGACAAGGTCCCATTAAGTTGCCCAGGCTGGTCTTGAGCCAGAGAGTCTCTTTCCTCAGCCTCCTGATCATCAGATATTTCAGGTGTGTACTCCTCTTCAGTTTAGAATCCAGGTTTCTGTGGTACAGTCCAATGCCATTGAATTTTTCTATTGATCTTTAATTGAATTCCCCAAGTCAAATATTTTTGTTCATTAAGGACTTTTATTTCTATCCATCATGTTGTGTTTCCCAGCTAGCATTTAGTTTTTTGAGACAAGGTCATACTTTGTAGTTCAGGCTGGTCCTGAACTAAGCCTTGAACTCAGCAATCCTCCTGCCTCTACCTCCCAAGTGCTGGGATTACAGGCCTGAGCCACCATGGCCGGCACTGTGGTATGTGGTTACCAGGGATTGAATCCGGGACCTCACATTTGCAAGGCAGGTGCCAGAACCACTGAGCTAAATCCCTGGTTTAATGTATGTTTTTCTTGAATATTATATTTAGTTACCTACATGATTCTTAGGTTTTTTGGGGGTGACTTACAGTGTGTAAACTTTCTTGTCTTCTTTAGCAGACATACTGTGAATATTCTAGCTTCTTGTTTTATTTCAGACATTCTCTGTGAGGTTGCACACATTGCAAAATTTTCCTTTTCCAGCTCTCAGGAATGCAGTTATTCTGGGGTGTGAATTCCCTGCAAGTTTGTATGTACTAGGGGTTTGTATGTGCACACCCCCTCTGGGGCTGTGTGCTTAGGGTCAGGACTGCAGGCCTGCCCAGTCTGTGTTCTTCAGGGCTGAAGTCTGAGACAGGGACACACCTGCCACTGCTCACCAGGTCTGTTTGCTGCCTTCACCAAGGGACCCCCTCACCACGGTTTCATATGGAAGCCGCTAGGCAACAATACACTAGGAAGACATTGCTGGGCCACCATGCTGCGGATACGGAAATGGCGGGTGTTAGACTGTCCCAGTGGGACTGGTCAGTCTGCAACTCCTTTCACTCACTGCGTCCCACAGTGTGGCTTTCACAATGCCTCCCCTCCTGCTCCCCCACCCCAGCCTCCTCCATCCGAGGATCCAGGGCCTCCTGAGCCCAGCGCTGCCGCACACATCCACCGTTGGGAACTACAGGCTCTTCGAGAAGTCACCTCAGAAGTTCAAACACTTGATCTTCAGATTCATACCCCTCCTGCTTTTCCCTCCTCTTTTCCAGGTCAGTGGGGGAGGAGACAGATGAACAGTTTGGCACACTGTCAGAAGTTTTGATGTGATGGAATGGTCCACGAATATAAATTACTGTGACCACTAGGACAGACACTTGATAATTATCTGTGAATAAATTCCAAGAGCTCAAAAAGGAAAGAAAGAAGGAAGAAAAGAAGAAAGAAGAAGAAAAGAAAGAAAAGAAAGGAAAGAAGAAAGACAAAGAATGGGCAATTACTTGTACAAAGTGAGTATTTTTGTGACACATTATTGATATAAAATGTGAGAACAGGGGCCGAGGAGTTAGCTCAGTGGTTCCGGCACCTGTTTTGAAAGCGCAAGGACCCGGGTTCGATCCCTGGTTACCACATACCTATACTGGTGTGGAGACTCACACCCAGCAGCAACCAGCACCACATAGCACAGTGCCGGGCGTGGTGGCTCACGTCTGTAATCCCAGCACTCGGGAGGCAGAGGCAGGAGGATTGCTGTGATGAGTCTGAAGCTGAGACTCAGCCTGAACTACAAAGTGAGACCGTGTCTCAAAAAAAACCTTAAAAAAAATGTGAGAACAGAATTATTTTTCAAACTGTTTGCAGTTCTGTGAAGATTAATTCTTTGACAACATATGCCAGAGAAGGAATGCTACAAAGCACTCTTGTCTGCTTACGAAGAGTAACAGCCAACTGTACTAACTCTAAATAGGTCTTCCATACAAACACTTTGCTAGAGGACAGGCAAGATCTATCAGGGCACGGGTGGAAGGAGGGAACTCTCAGCACAGCACCAGGGCTGTTGTTTAGCTTCTCAGAGATTGTATCAGACTGCATGCCCTTTCCCCTAGTTCCCTCAGAAAGCCAGGTCTGATCAGATAGGGATCCTGGCACACTACCTGCAGGCCCCAGGACTTCTCATTCACCAAGCCCTGGAGGGATTAAATTAGAACTCTGCACTTGTCCTGGGAAATCACCAAAGACAGACCCAGAAAACAAGAAACTAGGCTCAGCAGTGACAGGATCACCAGCATGGTTGGTCTTTCTCCTTCCACAGCAGCATTCCCATGCGGGTGAGAGGAAAGCTCCCTAGAGTTGGAATTCAAAATGCTATAGGTTTAGAATGAAGGCAGTTTTATCTATCCCTAGTCAATGTCACTTTCTATTCATCTACCCACCAGCCAGGTCACTTAATCTCACCCAGCCAGGTCAATGTCACAGAGTTGTTGTAACTGCAGGTCATGTAAGCTCTGAAACTGGTTGAGAGTGGATGAGTTTGTACTTTGGTTGTGTTGTTATGAAATAAACAAGGGTTCCTTTCCAAAAATATAGACTTCTCTGCAGATTTAGTCTTGCCATAGAAACAGCCTTTTCACAGTGGTCTGATTCTTAGACTTGTGGAAAGTTTTTTCCTTCAAATTATAGAAAGTGCAAATGTATGTGGGAGGAGATTATTGAATTTATCTGGCCCAAAACCTTAGAATATATTTTCAGAGCATTTTTTGAAAGGACAATGGCTCTCTGAAGTAGAAGAATGCAGACTTCGTGTGGTCTAACAGGGTGAGCCTAGAAGCTTGGGGACTTTGTTTATAATTTTTCTATCCGAAACTGTTCCTGTGTTCTGTGTGAAACAAGAGACAAGGTGATAATTTGAGCAGAGAGGGGCTAACGGCGTGAGAACTGTGTTGAGCCTTCTTGGCACTGGCAAAATGCAGTGAAATTGCCAGGTAATGCCGAGGATCCATCCACTTGGGGTGCATTTTATAAAGGCAAAACCAAGTGTCTTGTAAAGTGTTCTGTTTTCCTTCAGCCGTGGTTAGCTGCTCAGATGGAAGCATGGAGCAGGTCAACACCTGAGTTCAAGCGCTGTGGAAGGTTTGCTAGGTGAGAAAGGATGAACTGTGAAGAGAGCTGTTTGTGGTGGTGCATCTTGGGTAATCTGAGCGGAATAAGGAAGACAGAGGTCAGGAGGGGTGATTCGTGGTGAAGTAGAGGAGTCAAAGAAGGCCCCAATGAGGTATAAAGGGAAAGACTATCACCGTGAGGTGGGCAGGGTGTGGGCAGATGCACCTCTCTGGGTCTCTGCGTCCTCGGCTGAGCCACATGACGGAGACTAACTGCACCCAGTGGTGGATGAGTTCGCGGAGCTCTCAGGAGCGTGGTGTGTTGAGAGGAGGAGAGACAGCGGTGTATTCAGAACATCAACAGGGGAGGGGAAAAGAACGAAGACGTATTATAGACATGCGCCAGCTCCCCACAACGAATGGAATCATCATGCCCTGTAGACACGCGCTACCGTGATGCAAATAAAGACTATTAGGAAAAGAGTATCAGACAGCAGGAACCTTTTCACTGAGAAACAGAAGAGCAAAGCAAATAGGATCAGACGCAGGAGTGAAAAGACATAGTTGAGTTCCCAACCTGCAGTTGACTAGCTGTAGGTCTCTAAGGGAAAACACCACGCATCTATCTTTCTCTTAATCTGTTTTCCCTCTGGTCTGAGGATCAACCCACAACCTCGAGTGTGCTGGGCAAGTGCTCTACTTCTGTACCACCTCATGGGCCTTTTTCTTTTCTTTTTTTAAGGTTTTTTGAGACAGGGTCTCGCTTTGTGGTTCAGGCTGGCCCTGAGCTCAGCCTCCAACTCACATCACAATCCTCCTGCCTCTGCCTCCCGAGTGCTGGGATGACAGGCGTGAGCCACCACGCCCGGCACTGTGGTATGTGGTACTGGTTGCTGCTGGGTGTGGGTCTCCACACCCAGTATTGTTATTACCGGGGAATCGAACCCCGGTCCTTGCGCTTGCGAGACAGGCGCCGGAACCACTGAGCTAACTCCCCGGCCCTCATGGGCCTTTTTCTTTGTCCTTAAAGAAAATCTTTGCTGCTCTCCCAGGAGAGCTTGAAGTTCAAATGACCTTCATCTCTTTGGGGGTGCTCTGCCAGTACTGCAGTACGAATCGCAGCCATTTGGAAATTGTCTAAAGCTTCCCAAACAGAATGATGGACAACAACGACAAGAGAAATATACAGCAGGCTCTATGTGCCCCAGTTCCCAGCTCTTTGCTTGTGGGCTGATATGCCTTCTGAACTATCGGAAGAGTCCCTATTAAAAGTTTCATTCTCTTTGGTTCTGAAAGATTTTTTCTATGAGGCATAGTCCATTAAAAGAGCAATGGCTAATATTGCAAAAAGGATCACAGGGACAGTCACTGCGATGAGACATCAAGGTCCACAGAGGCGAAGTGAGTGTTACCTTTGGGCACATTACAAGTGACATGAACACCTCTCTCTGTAGGGAGTCAGCACACATAAAACTGCCCGAGGGGCCCACGAAGGGAGATTCAGAGCCAGCCATTATCACACATCCAGGCACGGGGCAGGTGTGCACACGTTGGGCAGACGGTGTTTTTCTCTGGCTCACCCATATTCTAAGGGAGACCTTTGGCCCAGTTTTCAATGCAGGCTGAGCCTCAGTAGGTTGAGGCGGGGCTTCTGGAGGCAGGAGCCCTGCGATTCTATAAAGCCCAGCCAGGAATCGTGAGGCATCTCTCCCCAGGGTTGCAAACTTCTAGCTTTCTGCCTGCTCCCTGGAAATGCAGCGGCTGTTGACTCCCGTGCGGCAGGTGCTGCAAGTGAAGAGGGTACTTCAGGAAGCTTCCCTCACACCTGTGCGCCTGCTCCCCGCAGCCCACCAAAGGTGAGTCACCTGCTTCCCAAGGTCTACTCGGTCCCCTTTTCAGAAGCAGCAGAGGACCAGCAAAAGAAAGGCAGATGGCTTGCTGGAGGGAAAACTCACTAGACTTGCCAGCATGGCCTATGCACAGCTTTAGACAAGCAGATTAGCTTCTCAGGGTCTCGGTTACCTCACTCTGTACAAAGGTCCCTTTCTCACAGAACTGGAGGATGCCAGACCTCCAACACTGCTCTCCTGGAGCAACAGCATCTTTTGCGCCACCTGCTCCAGCCAGCCATAGCACAGATAGCTGCAGCAGGCCCCCAGCCCTCTCCTCCTCTCCACTCGTCTCCCCGTACCCCTGCTTCTGCTGAGCTCTTCTGTGCTCCAATGCTAGTGACCCCAGCTGCTTTCCATCACCACAGCGGGACCCAAAACTGACGGGATAAGGGGTCTGCTTCTCTGGGTTCCGGTTGTATCCAGAGACGAAAAAAGAGATGGAAATATGATGTGCATATGAGTGATACGTGTGTGCAAGAGAACACACTTCTTTTCTTTGTACTTATCCCTGTTAGTTTGTTTCAAGCACTGTGGTCTCTGAGTGACAACAGTAACATGGCCTCCAGCTGTCTATGTGTCCTCATCTGATCTATAAGCCATCTGTATGTCACCCTATGTCACCCTTTCTCTTTGTTCTTACTCTGTACTCGATGAATATGGAATACTGAGACAATCATTCTTCTTTTTTTTTGAGACAGGCTCTCGCTTTGTAGTTCAGGCTGGTCCTGAGCTCAGCTTCAAACTCACATCACAGCAATCCTTCTGCCTCTGCCTCCCGAGTGCTGGGATGACAGGCGTGAGCCGCCACGCCCGGCACTGTGGTATGTGGTACTGGTTGCTGCTGGATGTGAGTCTCCACACCCAGTATTGTATGTGGTTATGGGGGGATCAACCTGGGTCCTTTCGCTTGCAAGACAGGCGCTGGAACCACTGAGCCAAATCCCCTGCCCTGAGACAATCATTCTGAGACAGTCATTTTTCTCTAATGTCTTTCCTTCCTGGGGTCATGTGGGTGTGCAGGTATAGAGTGTGTGTGTGTGTGTGTGTGTGTGTGTGTGTGTGTGTGTGTGTGTGTGTGTATGTGTGTGTGTGTGCGTGTGTAGGGCAGTGCCCATTAGCTGGCTTATTTTCCTCATGACTCCACCACTGTCTCCATTCCCCTGCCTCCCCCCAAACCACCGTGTCAGATCGAAAGCTGCAGCTCAGAATTTAACTTGTTTCTGCGCTTGCGAGAAAAGGGTTGATGCAGACCCTCAGCCACTCACCGAGACATGCTGATTTCTTTGGTGCAGATCTTGGAATCCTAACTCACACTTCCTTTCTGGTGTATCAGTTGGTTTCATCATCCATGGCCCGGACTGACCTGAGAATGTTCCCCTGGGCCACCTCTTCCTGAGGTGTTTACCCCTGAATCCAGTCCCCTGGGCTTCAAGCCCAAGCTGAGAACACCTGGCTCAGCATCTGCTTCCTTGCCTTAAAGATGAAGCAGGAGCACCGCTCCGCTCCTGCCTGCTGTCTACGCCGCACTGCTCCTCCACAGCCTCCCTGGCCTGCCCCATCACCCCGCCGTGGCCTCGGCCCCTTCCTGCCCCTCCAGTTCCTCTCCAGTAACAGCTCCCACATCCATCGTGGTACGTCTCGAAGGTGACCTCTCCCACCAAGCCTTTCCTTTTCCTGCCACCACAGAAGTCTTGACCTTGAACTGCAGGATCTCGCCCACACTCCTCTTATGGCCCTGCTTACCTTCTGGGTCACCGCTGTACATGTGTTCATCTTGTTCCTCAAGGACAAGGGCATCCTCAGGGCCCAGGCCCTCTCCTCTGTGCAACCTATCTGCCCCGTGGCATCTTCCCTGGCACAGGCCCTGGAGTACAGTAGTTAATTTTGAAACATAAGGGAAAGAAAAACAAATAGAAGACAGGATTAGAAGCTTGATGCATGCTCTTGAACCAGGCAACAACAAAACAAACTGATTTTAGGTTAAATGATGTGATCATTCCCCAGAGAAAGAGTACAAGATTAGTAAAATTGGAGGGAGATTTTTTTTTTTCATACTGGCCTCAGCTTTTCTTTCTGATGTTTTAGTTTGAGACTATTTCACCACGTGGCCTAGTTTCCCAGGCTGGGCTCAAGCTTCCCACCTCCTACCTTGGCCTCTTACAGAATTAAGAGGAATTACAAGCCTGTGTTCCCACACCTGGCATAGAATGGTATCCTAAACTACGGTGCCCTGGTGCTTTGGGAAGCATTTAGGTGTTGGCCTTACAATCTATGTCCATAAGTTGTCCTACTGAGAAAATTACAAAAGGTAACAAGTGATTGGTTCTGACATTGTGCCCTTGAACCTCAGAAAAGGTGTGGGGGGTAGGAGGCAGGGTGAGAATGAAGCAGGGGAATCCGTCCTAGCTGATGGCTCCCGGTGCTGGCTAACCATTAGCCCTGAGCGGCTGGGGAAGAACCTCCATAAATATTTGAAGGTACAAACTCCAGTTCTTTGGAGGATACCAAGGCAACGGGACCAACTGTCTCTGGGCAGACAACGACGAACACCAAGCACTGTGCCTCAATGTCTTGTGACCATGGGGTCCACCTTGGCTGCCCCGTATTCCTTCAGAATGGCCCTTGTGCTGGGAGCACCGTGGCACACGGCCCTGGAGGTGACCGACAAGGGTGGTCGACAGGAGTTACAGCTTCTCTGGTGTGGAGATAACTTTATAAACCAGGCAGTAAAGGGACAAAATAACACGAAAACTCACAGAGTTACTATGAACACATTGCATCACCACCGTGTGCTTGATTACTTCAACTACCTGGTGGAGGATGTTAGGGAAGTGGCCAGAAAAGAAATATGTTTTCTGCTCCCAGCTGCACAGACCTCTCCCCCATTTTGTCTCAGTCTCCATTTGGAATTGCTCCTTTTCTTGGGACTCCCCCAGCTCTGCTTTGTGGTGTGTTAAGAACCAGGATGTCGGGCCGGGGAGTTAGCTCAGTGGTTCCGGCGCCTGTCTCGCAAGCGCAAGGACCCGGGTTCGATTCCCCGGTAACCACATAACAATACTGGGTGTAGAGACTCACCCCAGCAGCAACCAGTACCACATACCACAGTGCCGGGCGTAGTGGCTCACGCCTGTAATCCCAGCACTCGGGAGGCAGAGGCAGGAGGATTGTGATGTGAGTTTGAGGCTGAGCTCAGGGCCAGCCTGAACCACAAAGCTAGACCTTGTCTCCAAAAACCTAAAAAAAAAAAAAAAAAAAAAAGAACCAGGATGTCTGCCTCCTCCATCAGGCTTTGCCTTTGTGTGAGCACAAAGGATCCATTATGCTGGTTGTGCCTAAGCTCTTTGTTGGGTGTGTTCAATAAATACTGAAGCCAGCTGTGGCAGTGCATGCCTGTAATCCTGAGTCTCAGGGGAGCTGAGGCATAAGACTGCAAATTCAAGCCCAGAGTGGGCAACTTAGTGACCTAGTGGGACCTTGTCTCAAAATGAAAAACAAACCCAAAGAACGGGGCTGTGGCTTAATATAAAGGGCCCAGGGTCAACTTCTGTTCCACAGAAAGTAAGAAAAGGAAAGAAGGACAGAAGGAAGGAAAGGAAGAAGGAAGGAAGCCAACAGGAAGGGAAGAGAAGGGAGGAAAAGAGGAGAGGAGAAGAAGCAATATCAATCAGAACATATAGGGTAGGGATAGGGCCAGAGAAAGAAAATATAGGATAGAATCAAGCAGAAAACTTTCTTTAAAAAGTAGAAAAATGATTGATGTGTTCTTGGGTAGTAAAAAGAATGACCAAAGAGAAGGAAAGATAATGAAAGACATACTTTAAAAAGTTTTAAAATTGTGGCCTAGGAGGGCTTCTAATATACATATACATACATACATTATATATATATGAATAAAGCACATGAAAATAAGAGCTCAAAGGGATTCAGAGGGTGAATAAGCCTTTTCTATTGTTCAGAAGGTGGTGTTGTTGTTTATTTGTATTTTTCAGGGACACGTAGTATTTGCACATATTTATGGAGTACAGCCTGACATTTCAATACATGTACATACGTGTAATTATCAGATTGGGACAATTGGCGTATCCAACAGTGCAGATAGTCATTTTTTTCTTTGTATTAGGAGCATTAAAAATCTTCTCTACTAATTACTTTGAAATAGTCAATTGTTTCCAACCATAATGATACCACTATTTATCCTTCTATCCAAGTGCATCCCTGTACTCATGAACTATCTTCTTTTAATCACTCCCTTCCTTATCTCTTGTCCATGATCTGATAACCACTCTTTTATTCTCTAGTGCTTTTCTTTTACTCTCCCTAGTGTTATTTTTATTTATCTATCTTTCCCCTATTGAGTCTATTGGTGCATTTTAGGAATACATTATGATCACATTCCTCATTGAGAATTTGTCCCTTTACATGCTAAATCTCGATTCTCATTTTTTTGTATTCCTCTGCCCCCCCTTCAGTCTCCCACTGTCCTACATACATAAACACTGTTCCCATTATTATCTTTTTTACTATCCAATTTTTGCTTTCCCCTGCCTCCCCCCACAGTTCCCCTTTTGTTTTAAACATCTCCCTGCAAAGTCTCATGCTGTCATAGGCAGGACTTTTTCGGATATGCCTTGGTTTAGTTAGAAGTGAGGCATGGCACAATGCTAGGATCGGGCACCGGGATTAAGGGTGTTAGTGCTACTTGCTGTAAATAGCCTGAAAGAGCTGTGGTCACCCTTGCTTGCTTTTGATATCTGTTATGTTCCACAAACTGTTTTTCCTTCTGCAATGCCCCCTTACCCATCTGCCCTGCCCTAGGCCAGCTGATTATAGACTGAACCCTCCAGAAACTGTAAGCTACATAAACCTTCTCCCCTTCAATTTTAGGTGTCAGGGATTTTGTCTCAGTAATGAGGAGAGTAACTAAGACACCCACCAAGGAATAAAAACTCACCACCTCTTGATTCAGTGTTAATTTTTAGAAAGTAGATCTTGTGCATTTATTTTTGCCTCTCTATGAAGTTACCACACATTCTGGTGCCCTGCAGTGACTTGTCCATGTCCCCAGGTCACTCTAGCACCTGCCTCAGGTGTGCCAGTGAAGCTGGTGTTGTGTTTCCTTGTTCTGATGGAAAGCGTGCCCTGGACCTGTAATCACGCACCTTGCTGACATCACTTCCCTGATACAAGTGCCAATTTGTTATATTATAGTAAGCTAAGTATGCAGCTCATAATTTCTAAAGCCACCACTAAAAGAAAATGAGATAAACTATAATAAATATTTGCTTAATCACAAAAATTCACTAAAATAAGAATAAAAACAGTATATATGTGAAATAAAAAGAAAGATATGGTAGGCTTAATTCAAAGTATGTCAATCATTACAAAAAGTATAAATGTAAATTCAATTTAATTATTGAATTAAAACACCACTCTTGTCAAACTTGTTAAAATTTTTTTATCAAAAGACTCTACTGTACACAAATTACAAGATTCACATGTTGAAGATAAGACAGAGTTTGAAAGATGAAGAGGACAAAAATAAAAAGATTATAAGTTGAAAACATAACACGACACGATTACCAGGAAAAAACCAGAAACAAAAAAGTCAGTATAGCTAAACTGAAATGAGGAAAAGTAGACTTTATAATAAGAATACAAAGATAAGCGGAATAATTCAACTGAAAGAGATAACAATAGTACATTTTTGTTCATTTCAGAACAGAGCTTCAAAATATATTGAAACAAGAACTCAGTGATTGCTGTCTTCTGTTCTTTGAGGACATTGGTACAGACTATTAATAGACTATGATGGCTATCTTCACAGGTTTTCTACAGCCTCTGCTGCCCCCTTGGCCAAAACAGATACGTGGCCAAAAGATGTGGGCATCCTTGAGCTGGAGGTCTACTTCCCAGCTCAGTATGTGGACCAAACTGACCTGGAGAAGTACAACAATGTGGAAGCAGGAAAATACACAGTGGGCTTGGGTCAGACCCAGATGGGCTTCTGCTCCGTCCAGGAGGACATTAACTCCTTGTGCCTGACCGTCGTGCAGCGGCTGATGGAGCGCACAAAGCTGCCTTGGGACTCGGTGGGCCGGCTGGAAGTGGGCACGGAGACCATCATCGACAAGTCCAAGGCTGTCAAGACGGTGCTCATGGAACTCTTCCAAGATTCTGGAAACACTGACATTGAGGGCATAGATACCACCAATGCCTGCTATGGGGGCACCGCTTCCCTCTTCAATGCTGCCAACTGGATGGAGTCCAGCTACTGGGATGGTATGTGCTGCCAGGGGCATTTTGCAAGAAAGGAGCTTGAGTTGGAGGCTGAATACTAAACAGTTTGCTACTCAATTTACCAGGGTTTTTCCTGTCTGCTCTTAGGACTGGTGAATGCCTGAATAAAATCATCCTTAGGATATAAAATACAGGAATTTGATGTTGATGTAGTGTGTATTCACTAGGTCCAAATCTAAGTGCCCATATGTCATCCCAGTTACTTTGGAGACTGAGAAGGAGGATGATGAGCTTGAGTGAGAAATTTAGGGAGATCCCTCAGGGGGGAGTTCTCACCTCTGTATCGTCAACTCTGCCCTCACAGTGCTTCTCCTTCTTGGCTTTTCTATTATCCTTAGCAACTCCTACCACCATTACCACCACCAGCTTCCCACCAAGTATGGAGTTAGAGAGTGGAAATGAAGGGCAAGGGACATCTACCAGCCTTTGACCAGAAGCCAGAGAGCCTGTCTTGGGAGCACTGTCAGCTCCAAGTAGGTCACTTCCAATGAGCAGATTCTGCGGAGTGGCTGTATGTTTTCAGGAAAATGCACATCTCTTTAATATTATGAGCTTTCTGGGGGTAGATGCCATGTTCACAGTTCTTGGTATTAAAAAAAATTATTAAAAGTTGGACTTTTAGTATATAAAACAAAACAAAAATACATCAGCATGAGCCTGAGCACATGTAGGTGGCACCACCAAGACCAGAAGAAGCCAGAGTGGATGAGATCTCGACTTCCGGCACACACCCAGGCCCTTAGGCGGGGGACTCGCCGGGGGTCCCGAACCGTACCAGGTAAGAGTGCTATGAGCGAGAGGAGAGACTGCGGCTGGCTGGGAGCTGCCATGTTTTATAATCTTTTTAAAAATGTGAGTGATTGAAGGTTATAGTTGGGAATAAAAACGTATATGTACATTGAAAGATGTCAAGTGGAAATAAAGCCTCCTTTTTTGCACTGCATTACCACTTCCCAGTATTAACACTGACAGTTTCCATGCATTCTTTCAAAAGTTTTTGGGCCGGGGATTTAGCTCAGTGGTTCCGGCACCTCTCTTGCAAGCAAAAGGACCTCAGTTCAATTCCCCGGTTAACCATATACAATACTGGGTGTGGAGACTCACGCCCAGCAGCAACCAGTATCACACGCCACAGTGCCGGGCGTGGTGGCTCACGCCTGTAATCCCAGCACTCGGGAGGCAGAGGCAGGAGGATTGCTGTGATATGAGTTTGAGGCTGAGCTCAGGGCCAGCCTGAACTACAAAAGCAAGACTCTGTCTTAAAAAAAAAAAAAAAAAATGTTTTCTATAAACCTGTGAGCATGAAAACATCTATTTAGTTTTAAACATTGTACATATTCTACTTCATCTCTGATCTCTTATAGGTCATTCCATATCACAGATAGAAGGCTTATATCATTCTTTTTAAAAATCCACATAATATTTTATTGATGGATATGTTAACTTTATTTAATTAGTTGCATATTGGTGGATATTTAGAGTGTCACATATTTTTTACAGTTGTAAACACATTTTAAAGAATATTTTACAATGCCTTGCATACCTGTGGCAATATGTTGTAAATATAGAATCCTAGGAGTGGAGTTGTAGGATACATTGATTTCAATATTTAATAATATGTGCCAAATTGCTCTCTAAAATGTACAAAATTGTATTCCTAAGATAGATGTTGTCAAATCCTGTAATTGTTGTTATTTTGATTAAAATAATACTGTTTTGGCTTGCTTTTTTTTTCATTATAAAACAGCTTGAACTTTTCTATGATGTCTTTTGGACATTTTTAATTAAATAGCTGAGATTTCAGACTTTAGAAATGAAGAGAAATATTTTGTTGTTGGCTATAGGTAGAGTGATGCTTGTCAGTCTTTCTTTTGACCTTGTTTTTCATAGAAGTTTTGATTTTTAGATTTTTGATTTTATTATATTCTTATTTCTTTCTTATTATATTATTTATTACTTTTTTTCTATATTTATTTCTATATTTTCTAAATTTATTGACTTTTTCTTTCTTTTTATGGCTGCTAAATAATTTTCTATAATATCTAAATTTTTAAAAAGTGAATAAAATATATATTTATATACATACCTATACATACACAAAAGCGTTATTTATCCCACAATTATACACTCACACATACACACGTGCGTACATGTGTCAATGGGGATGAGGGGAACAATTTTTTGTTGTTGTTGTTATAGTTCTTAAGGCAAACTGTTTGGACTTCAATGGTTCTGGGTTGGAGTCCGGATTCTGAATCTTTATCCTATTATTTATTAGATATGTAGTATTGGGCAAGTGAAGTGTATTTTCTGTGGCTCATTTTCTTCTTCTAAATAGGGAAGATGACTGCGAGTGCTCTATCGGCTTATCAGGAGGATTAATGACATGGAAATTTGCCTCCCAGCATAGAGCCATGGGTGAATTCTGGGCCTCCTCACAGGCTGATGGAATACACAACTCACTATTGTTTACTACCCAGGCTCAAGTTTCAAGGGCAATACTTTGAAAAGCAAGCAAACAATAGTTAAAGCAATCACTTATCAACAGTCCATAATAGAGTTAGTTGCTATTAATCATTTATATTAAATGTGGCTACTGAATATAAAATTTTTCACAATGAAAATGCCACCAGGCAGTTCAAAGCACATGACTTAGAGTCTAGTCAGGACTAGGTTTTATCACAAATTCCATTCACTTCATATCTTACCTTCAACAAGTCACTTAACCTTTCAGGATCTTGTGGCTTCATTCGCGAATATGGACATTTACTACCTAATCGTACTGTTTTAAGGACTATCTGAGGACAAGTAGCACCTGGCTCCCAGTTTGAATATTAATTTCCCTCCTTACTCCTCTGGCTCCCTTGGTTTAAGAGATATTTGGGATTGTGGAGTGCTGTAAGGCCAGCACAAGTGCCAATGAACAAGAATTAATTCTGACTAAAGGAACATTTTACAACTGGCACGTGAGCACAATTTACATTTCAAATGCATATCAGTTTCACTAGAGTGTAAACGCCGCCCAACTGGGATTACTCGTTTGTTCTGTAATTCTGGTACTTAAAATCGTGTCTGGCGCCCAGTAGGAGTCAGAGAATGCTAGCCTGGGCAGCAGACACAGTAATTTCTTGTCTGTCTTTGCAGGTCGCTATGCGCTGGTGGTCTGTGGAGACATCGCAGTGTACCCTAACGGGAACGCGCGCCCCACGGGTGGCGCTGGAGCTGTGGCCATGCTGATTGGGCCCAACGCCCCTCTGGCCCTGGAGCAAGGTCTGTCGTAAACCCTGATCAGGAGGCTTTGCGCAGCACAGCCAAACACATCGATCTGGATCCCAAGTAGGCATACCAGACAGACAGACAAACGAATCAAGCCAAGGACAGTGATGCCAGTGGTCCCTGCGCTTGAGAGGCTGAGGCAGGCAGATTGCCACGAGTCCCAGGACAGCCTGGCCTACACAGTGAGTTCTAGGCCAGCCTGTAATACACACCAAGACTTGTCTCAAAATAAACCAAAATAGAACAGAACAAAACCATATAGTGTACTCAGTCTGTGTTTGAAGACGCTGTCACTTGCCTCACACAGTTGAGCAGAGGGTCGGTAGGGATGAAAGAAAGAGGAAGCCAGCGAAGTCCTTTATTGGAGTAACTAACAGTGTGTTGCAATGAAGGGTATGATGGTGGAGAGATAGGGAAGCAAACTGGCAACTGATGCTGAAATAAACCTGACAGGTGAATCTTTCTCTTGAAAATTTCAGCTTCTTTTCCAGATTTTGCATGGGTTTGGAAAGGGAAATATAAGCCTCCACTGTGTAATCCTAACAGTCTATTCAGCTCCTTTCCAATAAGAGAGCGGCGAGGAGTATGCTCCAGGTTGTAATTGGAAACAGACATAAGCCGGAAGCGCCTGACATAAACCGGAAGTGCTCCCAGCCACATCCTGGACTCCCTGACATGCTGTATGTGCCCCTCCAGGACTTAGGGGAACCCACATGGAGAATGCCTACGACTTCTACAAACCGAATTTGGCCTCAGAGTACCCGCTGGTGGACGGCAAACTCTCCATCCAGTGTTACTTCCGGGCCTTGGATAGATGCTATGCGTCATATCGCCGAAAAATCCAGAACCAGTGGAAGCAAGGTACATCATTTTGAGGGCAAATGGTAGGGCTTTACTTACATGTGAATATCTGTACCCACAGCTTGAGACACAGTCTTTTTTCTCTTTCCCTGAAAGCAATACCAAGAAACTACGTCATATCTGCATTTTACACTCTTCCTGGTTAGATGCTAAAATCTATTTCCACTGCATTTAAATTCAAGTATGACACTGCCAATAATGTGAGCCACATAAATCAACAATAAATGAAAAGCAATTCAGGGTTTAAGCCACCAGGATGAAACATGTAGGCGTCCCCACCTGGGGACAGAGTGGTCACATCCTCATGGGGCTAGGATTTGTTTCTGTTTAGTCAGACACTGTATGAGTCTCGGTTTGCCTGGTAGATATTGAATAGTTTTATGTATGTTTTCTGGATACTGAAATCTGTACTTTCCTCTGGCTGGTGGTGTTAGAAGTTGATTTCATTTTCACTGTTAGTTTCTGAATTTCCCAGCCACCAAATAGGTGCCATTTTCATACACAGAAAGAAGAAAAGAGACATTATTTTTAAAATACAGAGAAATGACTTTTAGAAATATCCCTACCAGCATAGCTATCTTGCTCTAGACAGACATCAGCAAAAGGCAGGGTTTGCTTGTGAGAAGACATGAGCCGGAGCAAGAGCTCATGGGAACCACAGGGCGGCCCTTCCCGCTGTCATGGGTGGGGCTTGGAGTCAGCTCTGGCCTCTGCTCTTCCACTGTGAAACTGTTGGTGTCCAGTGGCTCTCACCACTTCTGACTTCCCGAGGCATTTGAATTTTGCTTCTCTCTTGCACATAGAGTTTGTACAGATGCTTCTTTGAATCACAGCTCGAGATTACAACCTTTGCTAAGGGTAGAAGTTTCATTGCTTTCCTTTTAAAAGCAAGAGGCATCCCACAAAGAACAGGCGGAGCCTAAACCCAAAGCCAATCTTTTTTTTTTTTAAGGTTATTTTGAGACAGGGTCTCACTTTGTTTTTCAGGCTGGCCCTGAGCTCAGCCTCCAACTCACATCACAGCAATCCTCCTGCCTCTGCCTCCCGAGTGCTGGGATTACAGGCGTGAGCCACCACGCCTGGCACTGTGGTATGTGGTACTGGTTGCTGCTGGGGTGAGTCTCCACACCCAGTATTGTTATGTGGTTACCGGGGATCGAACCCGGGTCCTTGTGCTTGCAAGACAGGCGCTGGAACCACTGAGCTAAATCCCTGGCCCCCAAAGCCAATCTTTGTAAAATTGAGTGACCTTGAACATCTGACTCGATCTAGTATTTCAGAGAGTGTTTCCCTCCAGAAAAGTGAGAAAGTGACAACACAAAGTTAATTTGGAGTGTGTCTCAGTTTCTTGTTACTGGGACACACACCTGACACCTGTAAAGGAAAAGCAGAAAGGGTTTTCTTGGCTCACAGTTTGTGGAAACCTCAGATCACAATCTGCCAGCCTTGGACATGGTGGTGTGGCAGAGGGCATGGCACAGGAAAGGCTGCCCACCTCCTGGTAGAAAGCAGGCACAGAGGGAGGGGCAGCGCTGGGGAGGGAGACAGACTCTGCCAGGTCATGCCCCTGTGCTCTGCTGCTCCAGCTCCACCTCCTAACAGCCCACTGAGCTATAAACACCCCTAATTTTGTCACCCCCTGTGATCATGTGAGGCTTGGGGAGATGCCTAGATATAAACCATAACAGAGACAGTGTCTGTCATAGAAGCTGGCAGTAGGAGATACAAAGATGTTTCTTTTCCTGTACATAGATGATACTCACTAGGCTTGAGCAGTGAAACAGCAAACCTTACATGTCTGTGCTGGGGGTAGAAATCAGTGTTTCCAGAAGCCTAGTGTCCCTTGGTACACTGAGACCCCGAGGGGAGGCCAGTGTGATTTAGTCACACCATCTCCTCGCCTTCGCTCTTCTCTCTCCAGATGGGATCGACCGGCCTTTCACCCTTGACGATATACAGTACATGATCTTTCACACGCCATTTTGCAAGATGGTCCAGAAATCTCTGGCTCGCTTGGTATTCAGTGACTTCCTGTCGTCCAGCAGTGACACGAAGAATGCTTCATATAAGGATCTGGAGGCTTTCAGGTAAGTCTTCCTCACGGGGAGCCTTGAGGCTCCTGGGGGACAAACAAGGAAGCAACTTGCATCCAGTGGGGAGCGAATAACCCTCCAGTCCAGCGGGAAGGCTGCCAGCCCGTGCGTGGAGGAAGATGGGCTCAGTCGGTACAGGGTCTGTCGTGTGTCCTCCCAGGGGCGCACGGGAGGGAGCATCGTCCTGTAAACTCTTGGTATGCCCAAGAGAATGTACCTGTGACCACTGCCCTCGAAGCATTCAAAGTCTACACAGACACAGACACAGACACACCGAAGCAAACACTACCAGGGAATGGGTGAATCGATACGGGTGCTTTGAGGAGTGATGGGGACATGGAGCAGAAGCCTTACAGAGAGACCATCTTTGGGCTATGACTTCACATGTTTGAAAGGGCACGTAGCTATTCACTGTAGTATTCTAACCAGGGAGGAACACAAGCAGGGGGATTGGATAAAATATGATATATCTTGTTATGAACCAGTTTGCAATGTTTAAAAATAATATTATAAGGGCTGAGGGGTAGTTTAACGTGCTTAGAATGAGCAGTGCCCTGGGCTCAATCCTCAGCCTCAAAAACTCAAAATAATCATAATAATTATCATTAAAAATGTCATGGAAGGCTGGGGATTTAGCTCAGCGGTTCCGGCACCTGCTTTGCAAGCGCAAGGGCCTGGGTTCGATCCTCAGTAACCACATACAACAAAGCCGGGCTTGGAGACTCATGCCCACTAGCTATCAGTACCACATTCCACAAATACTAAATGTGACTCACGCCTGTAATCCCAGCACTCAAGAGGCAGAGGCAGGAGGACTGCCGTGAGTTCCAGGCTCACCTGGGCTATATAGTGAGCTCAGGACCAGCCTGAACTACAAAGCGAGACTTTGTCTTAAAGGGAAAAAAGGTCATGGATATATACTATGTAACTTATATTATGTATATTAAGCATGACTCTATTTCCTTCTTTGGAAAATTGAGAGAATGATACAACACAAGGCTATCTCGGAGATGTTCCTTTCCATTATCTTTCTATACACAGAAGACACTTAGGAAATGCGCGTAAAATGAATGAACAGACCTCATGAGCCTTTGCTGGATGCACATATTCTGATTAAGAAATCATACTAAACCTGGGTAGTTGTTTGTACTCTAACTATTTTGAAGATAAATTTATACAGTGTAATAACTATTGTTAGTCTCATATTACTTGACTATGAAATTTTTATTTTTAATAAATGAATAATAAAATTTTATTTAAATAAATTAATTTATTTAAATAAATGTTTATTTAATATTTATATATAATAAATACATAATTTTATCAAAAGTAAAAATATTGCAGAGAAACAGACTCCATATGATGGCACATGTTTGTAATCCCAATATTAAGGAGGCTGAGGCAGGAGGGTTGCCATAAGTTTAAGACCAGCCTGGGCTACTTAGTGAGTTCAAGGCTGGCTAGAACTATGTAGTGAGACCCTGTCTCAAAAAAAGATGAAATGAATATTCAAACACAAGCCCAGAAGCTGATGTTCCCCCTTGTCCCCTCCTCCCGCCTGGCCACCTCTGGCTGCTTCATAGGAACTTAAAGCTAGAAGAGACCTATACCAACAAGGACATGGACAAAGCCCTGCTGAAAGCCTCGCTGGACATGTTCAACAAGAAGACCAGGGCCTCCCTCTATCTGTCCACGCACAATGGCAACATGTACACCTCGTCCCTGTACGGCTGTCTGGCCTCACTTCTGGCCCAGTGAGTCCCGCGTCTGTCCCACCCCGCCGGTCTGAGAGGGCAGCTAAGTTAGGGTCCTCTGGCGAGCCATCCTTTTAAAAGGAAGAATGGTCAAAGGGAGGGGCAGGGAGGGAGGGAGGGCAAGAAGAAGAAGGGACCCACGCGGGGCGGGGCGGGGTTGCCATCTGTGTTGGACCACGGCCTCCCTGGCCAAGTGCAGTACGTCGAGGATGTGCTAGATCAACCTAAGTGCAGTGCGACAGTGGCAGAACTTGTGTCCATTGTTATCTCATCAATTAAAGACCTCTGTACTTCATAGTACACGACGCTAAGGAAGTGTAGCTTAGTCGGCTGGCCTGGCACACACCTGTGACCCCATGGAAGCTGGGCAGCTTAGTGAGATCTGGTCTCAAAGTAAAGAAATTAAAGAAAACTGGAGATGTAGTTCAGTAGGGAAGCCCTGGGTTCAACCCCCAGTGCTACCAAAGAGGAAAGAAGGAAGGGAAAAAGACAGGAGGGGAAGAAAGGAGGATGGAAGAGAAGGAAAAGCAAGTCTAACTTTAGCGTCCACATCCTAGGTTGGAGTCTACTTACTATTAGCTTTGACCTTGAAAAAAAAAATTTAACCTGAGTGGGGTGCAGCTGCATGTTAGCTGCTGGAGGTAGACAAGGACAAGCATGGGGTGGCGGGTGGGTGTTTGATTTCCTGTGCAGAACATAATGCCTCTGGCTTTTGGTTTTGATTTCTTTCTTTCCAGTCACTCTGCTCAAGAATTGGCTGGCTCCAGGATCGGCGCCTTCTCTTATGGCTCTGGCTTAGCAGCAAGTTTGTTCTCATTTCGTGTGTCCCAGGATGCCTCTCCCGGTTAGTGTCATCTGACCATCGGGCCCTCCTGATGAAATTCACTGATGCCACAGCCGTCTTCTCCCTTGCCAGTGGCCAGGCTGCTGCGTTGTCAGGAAGAGCAAAGAAAATCCCTCCAGGGACTTAAGCAGTGATTTGTCTAACGTATATTCTTATAGACCATCCCTGGCCACTTCTTAGAGACTAGTTTACAGAGGAACAAAGATAGGTATGGGGGAGTCACTTAGATCTAGCCACAAATAGTCTAGATAAGAGATAGCCGTGGTTTATTTACACCTGCTAAGGAGAAGTGGATGGAGTGACGCGATCCAGTAAGTGTTAATTATTTTGATTGTTGTCATCAAGGACACATTTAAATACTACACAGATACATCTTGGCCCTGTCAGTGCCCCTGTTTGTTTGCTAACATTGATGACAGCCTGTCATTACGTGGTGTTTGAAAGCACAGGCAGAACACTCACCCCCGGGCTGCAATCTGCCAACCCGGCTGGCTCCCTGTGGCACGAGTGACAGTTCAGGGAAGCGGGTCTGACAGTCTTGCTTCTGCTTCCCAGGCTCCCCGCTGGAGAAGCTGGTGTCTAGTGTATCCGACCTGCCAAAACGTCTGGCCTCCCGGAAGCGGATGTCTCCCGAAGAATTCACGGAAGTGATGAACCAGAGAGAGCAATTCTACCACAAGGGTAAGAAAAAAGGCAGGGAGAGAAAAGAAGCGATTCCTTCCAGATTCCATGCCACTCACGAGGAACCAGAGATTCACAGAAATCCACCGTGTAGTGGGCCAAGGCACTTATGCCAAATGTCTAAGAGAAGACCTCTGTTACAAGGGCGAGAGCTGCCCGAGCAAGCAGGAAGCAGAGCTGGGAAGAGGAAGGAGGCAGCAGGAGCCTCCCGGGGACAGTGTTGTCGCGGGGGAAGGTAGAACCACGGTATCTGTGAACTCTGTGTAAATGATGGGAGAACCCGGACTTCAAAGCTTAAACCATCTAAATGGGTGGTGTCACTTAGGAAAGTATTGAATTTTTCATCCTCTCATTTCTATATTCACACTAACTCAGCAGGCTTTCCAAAGAGATTAAGTGAAGGAATGTTCTTAAGCCATCAGTGACTATCACTGTCTTCTCCCAATTGCTCACTTTTTCTGCCAAACATAAAAAAACCCCACACAGAATATAGCCCTAAAAAATAACAAATGGAAAGAGAACAAAAGGCCAAGTGAGCACTGGAGACCGGATGGTTTACAAACCATGGTGACATACATGCATACATGCTATGCAGAGTGGTTTGAAGAAGACAAAAAATATACGGAATTGGGAATATTCCGGATGTCTTAGATCACTGATCTCATCTGGAACAGTTGTTAGAGCAGAGAAAGACAGTAGGAATAAACAAGAGGACTTCTGAGAGGAACATCGACGGTCAAAGCACTGGAGTGCTGCAGTCAATCAGAGCTCAAAGGTTACGACAAGGCAGGAAGTGTATCAGTAAATATGAGGTGCTGGGGCGTACCCCAACACGGGTGAAAGGATGCATGAAGATTTCAGTGGATGAAAGTAGTATTTACTGCAGGAAAATGTTATACTTCCACCGTAAACTCTTGGATAAGTCAGGCTTTAAGTGCCAGATCCAAGATGGCTGCTTGTCCGGTTCTCTGCTGGTCTGGTGTTCTGAGGGAAGCCTTGTAGCCCCTGGCAGCACAGCCAGGAAAGCTTCACCATGTAGCTGTAGATATTTCAGTTGCTATTTTGTGTTCTATAAAGCCACGTAGCTTTCTGTGAGTATTATCTTTTTTCCTCTTTGCACAGCAAATTTCTCACCACCCGGTGACACAAACAACCTTTTTCCGGGTACTTGGTACCTTGAGCGAGTGGATGAGATGCATCGCCGAAAGTATGCCCGGCGTCCCATCTAAGAGCGGTGAGTGAGAGAGCTTTCAGGGCCAACTCCCGGGACGGCTCACAGCCCTAAGATCTCCGTCTAGGTAACAGGCAGATCGGATATTATAACCAGGCTGGAGAGGATCCATAGCTTCCAAAATGATTGGGAGAGGAGATATATCCACTAGGACCAGTGAAAATCCCCAAAAGCTAGGGAAGATGATGTCCTGAAATCTTGAATGCGGGAAGAGACAGACTGGTTTGTCTGATCTGCTCAAGACAGGAAGCTCCGCTGGAGGCTTGAGCGAGGAGGAAGCAGCCAGTGGAGCTGGAGCTGCAGGACTCATTGCTCCACAGGGACAGTGACAGAGACGAAAGCTTCCGAGAAGATTCCTACCAGGATGTGAGGGGCAGAGTCGGTTGGTCATGGGTTCTGCGAGAGCCAGAAGCCTGGGCTGGAGGAAGGTTTGGGCGAAGGAGCCATGTGACAGTTGTCACACCAGAAGACTCCTGAAAGAAGCAGTGAGTCCCCAATGCGGTGGGGATGAGTAGGAAAAGATGAGAGTGTCATGGAAGAGAAGTGGGGTGAGAGGAAAAGTAGAAGAATTTGTTACGGTGTTTCTTTAAGGAAATTCAAATGTTGACGTAGCAGTCTTAGAGTTGCTGGACCCAAATATCTGTTTCAGTGTATTTACCAAATAGATAAACAGAAGAGTGTGAAGCAATTTCTTCTGTAACACAAAACTGTCAACATAATCCCCACTCAAATTTCTACTTTTTCAGCTCCTTTAGAATGTGAAAGGGAAGACTAAAAAGGTCTGCCAGGGGCAAGGCATGGAGAAGAGAAGAGGAAGAGTCTGTGGATAAAGAGAGACTCGGACAAGCCTCACAGGAAGAGGCAGGAAAAGCTAGAGAGGCTGCCCACAGTTTCCCTGTAGCCTGTGAAATGTCCTCAGTTGCTCAGCATCCTCTGCTGGGATGCTGAAGGGGTGCCACTGAGCTGTTAGGGGCAAGGCCAGAGGGACAGGAAGCTGCAGAAGATGGACAGGCCAGGGCCGCAGGATGAGGTGGAGGACAAGGTCTGTCAGTAGGCTTACAGCCTGTGCGATTCTCCCAGGGAGGATGCTGGAAATGTAGTCCTTAGGAGCAAGTTGGTAGTAAAGAGAAGATTAAATGTATCCAGCTAAGTTCATTTATGAGAAAGAGAAAGACAGACAGACAGGAAGACAGAGAGAACATGAAGTTTTCAAAGGAAAATCTCCACAATAACCTAGTTTGAAAACAGAAAGGGCTCCAGGAGATGGAAGGAGGGGGGGGCCGCGAGGGTATTAAAAAGAATTAAGATAGGATATGTTCATCGTCTTAGTTATGTTTTCTCATTTCTGAGTCTAAATACCTAACACCCAAAGTTAAAGGAGGAAAGATTTATGTAGCTCCTAATTTTTAGAGGTCTCAGTTCATAGTTGGCTGTCTCCGAGGTGAGGTGGCATGGTGGAGGGCGCTGCAGGGGAGACAGTTCATGGTAGGCAGAAGTCAGCAAGGCAGCAAGCTACAACAAACAGGTGACAGGGGCTGCACCAGCCTTCTTTCTATCCCTGACATTCTTATCCAGGCTACTTACCCCCTAGGGCGAGTAGCACTCACCCTCCAGGTGGGGCGCCCTTAATCCCAGCAGACCTAATCAGTGGATTAGTTTAGTAATAACACACCCTTGATCCCAGCACCACACACTCTAGATCCAGCCAGCTCTGAAAAAGCCTCCCCTCTGACTGCATAAGGTTTTGGGGGGACATCCAGACACAAACCATAACATACATACACCAGTTCCCCATGATGAATACCATACCATCATTATATACTGAAAACATGTGCTAACAAAAATAATAATTAAACATGAAAAAAGTTGAAAGAGGCTTGTACCATTAAAAAATAAATAAATCAAACGAGACTCTCCAAGTCAAGCCCCTTCCTTGACAGAAAC
Source organism: Petromus typicus (assembly GCA_004026965.1). Classification (NCBI taxonomy): domain Eukaryota; kingdom Metazoa; phylum Chordata; class Mammalia; order Rodentia; family Petromuridae; genus Petromus; species Petromus typicus. The sequence continues at coordinate 138,742 of PVIR01000497.1, forward strand.
ACTGGACACGCAGAGAAAACTAGAGCTCTTGTACTTTTCTCTGGCCAGCAATCACGTGAGTCGTGAGCCTGTTGCAGTGATATTATAGCTAGAACCAAGGTTTGATGTCTATGCATTGTTCTGTGGAGCTCTGTAGGTTTCTGTACCACCCCAGACCAGCCCACTGTCCTCTCAAAAACAGAACAGAGTGGATAATGTGGGCCCTACCTCCCCAAGTTTTGGCTTCGGTAGTATGAGATGCCAGGCCTCTCCGGAGTTCAGGCATAGAGTTGGGAGGACACCACTAGTTTCCCAGATCTCAGGATGCACAGCCACACCTAAGACAAGGCGCGGGTTCTGGGGGTTCCAGTGAGCAAGACGAGACTCATGATTTGACCTTTTGCTGTTTCTCTATGTTCTGCAGACCCACAGAACAGTCCCTATGGAAGAGCACTAGCAGAGCCTCTGCCTATGGCTGGTGTTGGGAATCCTGCCCTTATTTGGTGAATGACTTTGGCTCTATCCAGTACCCTGTAAACCGTGGCCCTAAAGACAAGAAGTCAAGCTACCCCGAAGAAAACAGCCAGAGGTCTGTCAAAGACAAGCCACTGAAACTTCTCAGAAGACAAGCAGTGACAACTTTCCCCCAAGGAAGATACGCTGAAATTCCTTCCCACCCCCAGTCTCCTTTTTATACCATTCTAACAACAAGCCTCCTAAATTCAGTTTTCCAAGGCCAGAACCATGCTGATTCAATTCAGCCAGGCATTCCCACCCACGCTGACAGTTAACCAGTTGACTATCACAATCCACCTCTTGTCCACTTGATAAGACAGATTTCCTTAAACTGGTCTCCAGTAGTGGATTTGTAAAGAAATACCATGTCTTGATCTATTCAGATTGACATTAATAGAACAATTATATGTATACTATTCTTATTGTGTTTATTTCCACACAGAAACCAATATTCAAAGGGTTCTCAAAATTCAAAATTAAAGCCACAATACTTTGACTAAATAATTGGATTACAAACAGGTCTCTAAAAACTACTTTACGGACAAGTTTTCTAACAAACTCCTGTCTCTCTTATTTTATTTCAAAATCTTAAAAATTCATTTAATACTAATCAGTGACTAAAGTACCCAAAAGAAAATTAAGCAAAAATTAATAATTTGCTTACCAAGTGCAACGTACCATTATAGTGCATTAACATTAAGATAATATGGCTTCTCAAGTTTTAAAATTCCTTTAGCTACTGCTTATGTACATAGTTTAAAATTTAGTTGTATTTCATAGAAGAAGAAACCTGTATAATAAAGTCTAAGCCTTTAATATGACATAGGTTTAATAATACTTATAAACCAGGACCCATCAATATTATATCCTATTAAAATCATGCAGAGAGAGCTATTAAGATTATAATCCTCATTAAACAATTACAATCCTTTCTTGAGCTGATCAGGAGGTCACAGCTGGTATTTAGAACTACCTTCCTCTCCTATCCATTCGGTGTTCCTCTGCCCTTCAGCATGAACCTCCCTAGGTCTTGGTTCTTTCCCTGGTGAGGTGACCTATTCCTTCATTCCTGAAGGCTCTGGACCATTGTCAACCGCACTGGGTCATTGTTGTTTCTCATTAACTAATAATGGGGCATCAGGACATGAGAAGGCTTCCCAAGAGAATCTCCTACACTCCAGATACATTCCTCTTTTGCTCCATCGAGGAGCAGTACCCCTATTTCCTCTTGATAGTCTGAGCCGATCACCCTTGCCAACATTCTGACTCCTTTTTCAGCTTGTTCCCTGAGAGGCATGAGGAGACCAAAATGATCAGGAAGAAGTCTTAACTTCCAATTTGATGGTGTCAGTATTGTACCTCCTAGTACAAGCTTCTCCCTGGGGGACTAAGTCTTCTAAGTCAGCAGAGCACAAAGTTGTGAGAACAGGAGGCAAAAACCTCGTTAGGGGATCACTAAGGACAGTAGTGAATCCTACTGCTTCCTCTTCTACCACTTGATTCCTGGACCTATGAGTCTGAACTGTGGGGGGCACACCGTAATATAGCGGGTATATTCATAGTATATACAGCACTCTGAAAAACCTTGTCCAGCCCTGCAAGCTACTGCCACCTAGCTGGTGGTGCAATTGTGTCTTCAAAAGACCATGCCACCTTTCTATCAGTCTAACCACTTCTGGATGGTGAGGGACGTGGGAAGATCAGTGAATTCCTTAAGCATACATGCATTGCCTCATTTCTTTGTCTGTAAAATGTGTTCTTTAATCAGAGTCAGTGTTATATGAAATTCCATGATGGTGGATAAGAGATTCTGTGAGTCCCTGGATAGTAGTTTTCGCAGAAGCAGTATTTACAGAGAATGGAAATCTGTACCTGCCAATAATAAGTATCTATGCCACTAAGGACAAAGCATGATCCTATCCAGGACAGAAGTTGAATATAAATCCACCTGCCACCAGGTTACATGCTAAGGAATGGCACCACATCAGGGGCTCAGAGTTGGTCTCTATTGCTGGCATACTGGCCATTCGGCAGTAGTTGTAGCTAGATCAGCCTTGGTGAGTGGAAATTCATGTTGTTGGGTCCATATATAATCTCCAGTGCTGCCACCATGACCACTCTGTTCTTGAACTCACTGGGAAGTGGCAGGAATGAATGAGTGGCTGAAGAAGGAGGTTGACCACTATCTACCAAACAGGTCATCTTATCTACTTGACCGTTAAATTCCTCTTCTGTTCAGGTCAATTTTTGGTGAGTGTTTACTTGGCATCCAGATATTTCACATTCTTTGACCATTTGGAGAGGTCTGTCCACATACTTCTTTCCCAAATATCCCTGTCACCAGTTTTCCAGTTGTGTTCTTCCCAAATTACTGACCATCCTGCCAGACCATTGGCTACAGCTTATGAATCACTATATTGTCACACATGTCCCACCACGAGCACTGTCTGACATTCTGCCCACTGTGATAATTTTCCTTTACTATTGTCCTTTAGGAATGTCCTGGAAAGGGGCTCTAATGCTGCAAGTGTCAACCTGCAGGTGGTGCTTGCGTAGTGTGGGGAGCCATCCATAAGACAGGCCAGAGGCTTCTTTTCCTCGAATAGCTGATCGTGTGGTACACCTCATGAGGCCATAGATGCATGGTAGGAAACAGAAGGCCGTATAGCAGGAAGAGCCTTGGATATCTGGGCTACTTCTTCATGTAACTTACTTATCCTCTCTGGAGCTACTCTGGGGCATCACATATATACCATTTCCATTTAATGACAGACTGTTACCGTGCTTGTCCGTACTACAGCTCAGTGGATCAGGCAATACCCAGCTTGTGATAGGTAACTCAGGCTGCACTGTGACCTGGTGTGCTATGGTCAAGTGCTCAGGTTTCACTAAGGCCCAGTAACAGGCCAAGAGCTGTTTTTCAAATGGAGAGAAGTCATGTACAGGTGATGGCACAGCCTTGCTTTAAAATTCTAGAGGCCTCTACTGCAATTTACTGGTGGAGGCTGGTGAAAGACTCTAAACAGCATCTCTACCTGCCACTGCCTCTTCAAATATGTTATGGCTTGTGTCCCTCACCCCCAAAGCCTCATGTGGTCATAGGGGGGGCTTTTTCAGAGATGGCCAGATTTCAGAGATGGTGTGATGCAGGAATTGATGTGGCACAAGGATCAAGGACACTAGGATTAAGGGTACAAGTACCACTGCCTTGGATAACATATAAAGGATAAAAAGAGCTGTGGTTCTCCGGCTTGCTTTGCTATCTTCTGCCAACCATGAACTGCTTTTTCTCTCCAATGCCATCTGGCCTAGAAGCCAGCCAGTTATGGACTGAAATCTCTACAAACTGTGAGCTGAATAAACTCCTCCCTCACCTTCCTTGTCTCAGCAATGAGAGAGGAGAAACTAAGGATTTGGTACCAGGAGTGGGGGTTGTCCCTGTGATTATACTGACCATATGATTCCAAAGCCTTGGGGGCTGACTTGTGGGAGAGTTTGGAAAGGTATGGGGATGCTGACTGAAAGAGTCAAGCTGGAAAATCTTAGGCTTTACTTGATAGGAGATTCTGTCAGAGCAGAAAAGACCAAAAGGCTGACAGAAATCCTGCCAGGAAAGAGCAGGCCTGGGAAAGACTGGGTAGAAATCCAGGAACTGGTTAGAAACTGACACTTGATCATGCAGCCTAAAGAATGATGGGACACAGGATTTCACCGGCTGTTAGGTAGCACACGATGTCATTTATACCTTGGCAGAACGTTTGTATTTTGCTTTTATCCTGAGGCTTTGCCTGAAACTAAGAGTAAGGCAATTAAGGCTAATTAGTCTTGCATAGGAAAGTTCGGGGCAGTCTAATGTAGAGGTGGTGGCACAGTTACTACTGAGTATTTTAGCCAGATTTATGTTAAGAATAAAAAGCAAAGGGTCCAGTAGACTAATTCCAAACACAATGAGACAGGCTAGAAAGGAAGCTCCAGTGAAACAGTGGCTTCTGAAGATGGAATAGAGGAGAAATTGGTTGTGGAAAGCACTAGCCAGAAAAATGCAAGTATTTCAGAAGAAAATAGAAAACACAGTCTCAGGATATAATAAGAACCAGCTGGACTCCAGCATTCACACCCTTGGAGTTTCAAAGGTGAGACTTTGTTCTGAGAAGAAATCCCTGGAGCACCATGTTCAGAACAATTGTGTTCTAGGCAAGTTGTTCCTGAGGATTTGGTTTATGGGTACTTGTTCCTTACAGCCAAGAGAAGCCTGGCCACTGCTCCAGCTGGCAGTAGACGCTGGCATCATGCATGTGGTGCTGGTTTGAGGTGAAAGCAGAACGCAAGAGTTGTGGGGTCAGGAAGGCTTCCACCCCGATTCTGGAAGGCCTGGGAGGGTGGGGTGTGAAGTGAGTGTAGTCAAAGATGCCGTGGGAGTCCCAGAAGTTTGAAGCGCTTAACTCTTCCTTGGACAGAGAGAGGTTTGTGGCTAAGTTTGCCTTACATCTCAGAGGAGACCGGAGTTGGGCTTTTCAGCAGTGCTGAGACTGCCAAGTCTTTGTCAGATCTTGGAAACAGCGAAGTACCTTTTTCATAAAGGGGTGTGCATGAGTCTTGGGGAGCACCGGGCAGTGTTGTGGCTTGTGTTTACAAGCTCCCCCCACGCAGTCATAGGTGGGGCTTTTTCAAAGATTGCCAGTCTAGAGTGTATCACTCTGGAACTGAAGAGGGGAAATGCTAGGGTCAGGGAATCCTGGTCTTTGTGCTCTCCCTTCCCACTTCCGTGAGAATTCTCTAACAATGATCAGGTTTGAGTTTCTTAAAAGTACAATCTGATACCTGGCACATCGTGCTGTTTGAATTTTGCTGAATTTTACTCATTAATGTGCACATATATCCCCAATGGGCAGACTCTAAAATACCCGGAGTTTACTCATGTGAGAGGGGTCAACTTCAGAGCAGCCGCACTACTACCATCTACCTACCCAAGTTCTCTCCCAACCTCTTATCCTCCAGCAAAAACAACAAAAAGCACGCCCCCTGGTGGCTCTTTCGGACAATGACAACACAAAGACAAAGCTGGGAAAAGGCTCTTTGATGGTTATTGCTGTTCTGCAGGGTCTGAGGACTACAGTAGAGCAGCGTTGTCAGAGGCCGTATGAGCGTGGATCGCCTCTCCTTATTGACCAGGGTGATTAGATTTCCTTAGACAAGCCCCCAAAGCTGGAACTAGTGAAGCCCAAGATTAGAAGTAGAATTGGAAGGCCTCAGACACCTGCTTCTTCCACATTTCCAGGCTGGGCAGTAGGGAGGAGAGGCCCATGACGTGCCAGGTCTTCCCATCCGATACCATCGAAGTCTGGTAGGACAGCAGCTGCACACCTGCCTCTGCCAGGAGACCTGGAAGCGGAGGAAACCCCTGGTTGGCAGAGGGCGCAGGGCATGGGAGAGGGAGAGAGGGGCTGCAAATGGCCTGAAGTGGGCGGCTGTGATCACAGCTGCAAGGGGGTGCTGCTGGTCTCAGTGTAATGAGGTGAGAGGAAAAGAGAAACGAAGCACCTGCTCGATTTCTCACAACGCGCCCGACTTGAGGCGCTCGACCCACTGTCAGGCGAAGAGCTAGAGCTCTCGATTTGTCGATCTGGTTTTCTCCAACCCAAGAGCAAGGCCAAAAAAAAAAAAGCGGGGCCAGTTTCCCGGGGCAGCTGTTAAGGATCTTAAAATGACACCATTGGGGCCTAGAGACACATCCTTTGGCCAAACTTGGTTTTCCTGCAGCGCGGCTGGTCAGCAGGGCTGGTGGCAGAAGTAGGAAACCCGGCCGCAATGGCCCTGAGCTTCTGGAACGGGACTCGGGTACAGTGTGGCCGACAGTGTGCCTGGGGCCTGGGGCCAGGGTACCACTAGGTGCTGTGGCACCCCTGTCCCACTGCTGTGGGACAAGGCACGTTCTTAGCTTCGTGCAGACGCAGATGTGCCTGAGGCACATGGAGGGGTGGCAGGAGAGAAGGAAACCTGGGGAGGGGGCCCAGTCAGGACACTCCCCGGCTCCCCAAGTCCTGCTCACCAATCGTAGTAGGCAGCACTGCGGGGTTGCGGTGCTGAGCCCGGAAGATGAGCAGCGGCAGGCCACGCTGCAGAGGCACTTCCGGCCTGAAGATGGCGCCACTGAGCGCCTGCAGCACGGGCGTGGTGCCCTGCACGGAGCCCACAGCCTGGTAGGAGGTACCCGCCAGGGCCACAGACAGGAGGCAATGCTCGCGGTCCTGCTCCCCGGGGGCAGCAGGGCTGTGTGAGGTGGTGATCTGCAAAGAAAAGGCGGAAGGCGCAGTTACTCCAGCCGCGCTGTGTCCACTGCGCCTACTCTGCGTGTGGCTCCAGCTGGCCAGTGGGCTCCGAAGCTCAGGGCCGGGGTAAGTGGGCTGAGTCTGCGCCCTTTGCATCAGCTTCAGGGGCCGGGATATCCCTACAGAAGATAGGCTTGGAGGGGAGGGGGCGGGGTAGACCGCAGAAGCGGGGACCGGGAGAGGGGAGGGCTCCCATCAGCTCGCTGGCCCAGGGGGCCCCTCCTGCTCCATCTTCCTGCGCAGGCTTTCAGCGGCCTAATTTGGATGCGGGAGTGAAGGATGGAGAGTCCCACTGTGGCTCTCGTGGGCCCCCCGGCGGAGAAACTCAGATTGGGGCCTGGGGAGCAGCAGAGCCCCGCTGCCTTCGCCCACCGCGCGCTGGGTGCTGCGGCGCAGGAGCAGCGGGCGGAATGACGGCGGAGGGCCCTGGCCATCTCCTGCCTCTCGCCAGTCTGTTCTTCCCCCTGGCTGTGCAGTGGGGGGCCCCACACCAGCTCATGCCCACAGCATTTAGTTATTCACCCACAAAGGGCTCGCAGGTATTGGTTCCTCGGCAACACTGAGGCAGGTGGCGTCTCCACACTGCACAGGAAGGCCAAGGACCCCTCTGACGGGCAAACGGGGCCTATGGTAGGAATTGTACCCTGAACTTCCACCCAGGGACAGCTATGAGCAGACTGCAAGAGCGGGGTGGGGAGCAGTGCGGAGGAGTGGGCAGGGGAGGGGCGCACATCGAGGCCAGCCTCTTCCACCAGCAGCTTGGCGTTCACCAGGTTCACATCCGTCTGCTTGGATGCTTCCTTTAGGAGGCCGACAATGACTGCAGGGCTCAGGCAGCTCCCGGCGTTCTTCAGAGATGTCCCTGGGGACAGAGAGAAGCGACAGTGAGGTCACTGCTCACCGAGCACCACAGGCGAGCACCGGAAGCCACAGGCGCTTAGCTATGGGCTGACTCTGCTGCGCCCTGGGAACCACAGCTGCAGACAGGCTGCGTGTTCTCTTTCCCAGAATGCCCAGAGCCAGGCAGGGGAGACTATCCGGGTCCAACCTGAAAACAGCCAGACGGAGAAACTCCTCTCCAAGACTCAGCCCAACTCCTCTAACACCCTGGCCTGTCCAGCAGCTTCCGGGGGAAACACCTGGAAATTCTCCCCTCTCACAAGCTGGCACTCAGACCCTTGCCAGCCTCAGGGAATGAGCAGAGATGAGCAACCCAGGTTAGTGGGACCAGGCTCAGGTCCCCTGAGCCCACTAGTGCTGTGGTCTACCTGCCCTGCTGTCTCTCCCAGGCGTACGCAGCCAACAGGAGTGGGCAGGACACTCTCCAGTGATTAAGGGCAGTGGTGCCCTCCCTGGTGGCTCAGCCTCCGGGCTCCACTCCAAAGGCAGCACCGGCCTTCGCAGCAGCCTGGAGGTGGGTAAAGGACACTCCAAGATCCATGCTCACCCTGTGTCACCACCTGGATGGTCCCTTTGGGGGAGCTGGCCCAGGCCTGCATCAGTGTTCCCAAGGCTTCCGCCAGACCAATCCAGGGCTTGGTGTGTGGGGAGAAGGCACTGGTCAGGGCCTGCGCGTTCACCTACAGGACATGGGGAGAAATAGGTACGGTCAGACAGAGGAGAGGAGGGGTGCATCTACCAGGTAGGGGACCACACCAAGGTACTGTCGCCAGGAGCCAGCTCCACGTGAGGGAGGCACACGGCCACTCGTGCTTCGGCTGCCTGGTGAGCGACAGCTTCCACCCTCCAACAACAGAGAGACAGTGACCTGTCCTCACAGGTGGGAAGACTTTGCTGCCAGCAGTGGACACAGAGGCGAGCAGCACCCACCCATCCTGCGGCAGACTTGTTTTCTTCTGTGCCGCAGAAGGGTCTGGCCAGTGATTAAACCCGAATCTTTAACTTCCATAGTACAGCCATGAGTGAGCTTGAGTTAGAGGCTTGGTTCTCTCCAGCTAACTGGCTCTGTTTTTATTTCCTGTCTCGATTTGCTTTTAATGTGTTTACCTTGTCACTCCACACTATGCTCAATCATCACAAAGCACAAAGCTGGATTCTTGGAGTCCTGATGATCCTATCACGCTTCCCACATTGAGGCAAGGCCAGCAGCCAAGCGGTGTGCTCTGAACGGAAGGGGCAGAGCCTCCGGAAGTCCCCAGTCTAGGACCCGCCCAGCTGGATCCTCACCAGGGACCTGCCGGCCAAACCAGCCTGTTCCCGGCTGAAATTCCTATTCCATGCTGAGGCTGCGTGTAAGAGCCATCTGAGGGCTGGGATTTGATGCAAATCAAACCAGCAGCTGCAGAGAGTGATAAGAAAACACTATGTGTCTCTTTCCTTTTTCATGAAGATTCTGGAAGCCTGGCATGGTGGCGCATGCCTGTGATGTAATCCCTGCACACAGGAGGCTGAAGCAGGAGGATTGCACATTCAAAGGCCAGGAAGCCTGGACTATATGTCAAGACTTTGTTCTCCCCACAAAAGACATCAATGGGAGAGTATTTTTTAAAGGAGCATCTTGGTGTTGGAAATGCCCACTGAGGCAGGGAGCCCAGTGTGAATGCTTCCTCTCTGTTCTCTCCAGGGGACCCAAAGAGGACCCCCACAGCACGCTGCTGAGAGGAAGTGGGGCTACAGTGCCACAGCTGGCTGGGCGGGAGCTGGCAGATTCAGGAAGTTGGGGACACACTCAACCGAGACGCCCCGACAGACGGGCTCACGGCTCGCCCTTCTTCCTGTGTGGGGCCCACAGCCCAGCTCGCGGGCGGTGCTCACTGCCGACCGGGGGACGAAGACAGGCTGTGACCTGGACGAGAGGATTCCTGTCCCCGGCTCCTCCCTTTGCTCTCTGCCTTCGGGTACACGGCCGGGGCACCTTTTCCTCTGCGGGTCCCTCTGTCACCCTGTGTCTGCCGTGGGTGGCAGGTGATCCAGGTGATCGGACATCTGGAGCCAAAGTTAACCCTCCTCCTTTAGGCTGTGGGTGTTGGGTGATCTGTCCTGGTGACAGAAAAGTGCCAAGCTCATCACGGGCTGTGCTGGGAGGGCACAAGCCTTTGGGAAGCCACTCATGTTGCCTGGCAGAGGACTCCTCTCTCTCTTCCCTCAAGCCCCAGCCTGCATCCCCAAGGCACCAGGGAGAACTTTCTCCGAAGCCTACTAAGAGGCCAGGTGCAGGAGAAAGCGGGCGGGCGCTGGCCGAGGAGCAGAGAACACAGGCAGGTCGGGGCCTGAACTCCCCTTCTGTCACCCAGGCTCTCCGGGGCCTTTTCACTCCTCTGTAAGTGGCTTAATGAATCCGACTTCCACAGACCGAGGAAGAGGAGAAGAGGTGATAGCAGACGGCACCTGACTCAGGCAGGACACGCAGGGCAGGGCGGCCCTGACAGGCGGGCTGACCAGCAGAGGAGGGAGGGCCGTCAGCATGCGGCCCGGCCCGGCACAGCTCCGTCCTTGCAGGTGAACACCCCCCAGGCCGGGTGTCAGCAGGGACCCTCACACACAGCCCCGTTCCTGACTCTCAGCACTGTGTCCATGCTCTGGACACAGACCTCACCCACTAAGCAGCAGATAAACTTAGGGCTTTTTTTTTTGGCTTTCAGAGAACAGAGAATTTAGTTTAAAAGCTGTCATAAATTTGAGGACCTCACTACAGACACGATGTGGCTAATAAACACATGGAGGCGGAGCTGCCCAGGACAAGGGAAGTCTTCACGGAGGCAGGGAGCCCCTGAAGCGCTGCGTCTTCTCATTTCTTGGGCTTCTCAAGGGCTGCGGCAGCCTCTGGTGCCCAGACCTACACCTGACCTGTCGTCAGGCTAAGCTCAGAGGAAAAGCTCAGGCCAAGAAGGGGGGATGGGAAGCTGTGACTTGGGCAGCGAAGGCCCAGCGGGACAGAAGAGGCGAGAGGGCGGTCCCGCTGGAAGGTGAGAAGAGCGTTGTGAGAAGTGAGTTCCTGACCAGACATGACATGAACAACGCTCTGAGTTCCCAGGAGGCCAGCTCCCAATGTGGCCATCCCCACGCTGCCCCTCACAGGGCTGCGTCACCCCAACAATGATTCCTTCTCTCCCAAAGCCTTTGGAGAACAAAGGAGCCTTTCTCTAGCGGCTACGCCTGAGAAGAGCCAGACTCTGCAGCAGGGCTACAGCCTAACAGCCACACAAGGCTCCCACTCTGGGGCAGCGGCTACCAGGCTGCAAGTAGCTTGGTCCTGCTCACCCGTCTTCTCTGACAGCTCGAGTGGGCTCCATCTTCCGCTCCCAGGAGGCCCGAATCTGACCCTCATTCTCCATAAGACACCCCATCTTCCGCTTCTGCCTCCAGTGCCCAGCCCCACGCCGAGATACTTACCACCCCTGTCAAGGACTTCCCCTTCACCATGTCCACGAACTGGAGGGCTATTTCCTCCCCGCAGCGGCTCTGGGCTTCCTTGGTGCTGGCACCCAAGTGCGGAGAGCTGATGACATTCTCATGGTTCACCAGGGCTTGATCTAGGGGTGGCTCCTGTTCCAAAAGAGACCTGGAGTTAGTTGTGTGGGTGGATCAGAGCTCCTCCGGCTGCCGCAGGGCAAAGGGGAAGCCGGAGAGAAGGAAGGAGGAGCAGTGTGACATCCACTTGCTGCTCAGTGGCCTCTAACTCAGCAACCGATTCCTGATCCGTGTTCCAACACAGCAAGACTATGAACTGGATTCCAACCTCACCGCCACACTGACCCCCCAGGTACTTTGGCAAATCTTCGTTTCTCTAAGCCTCAGTGTCCTTATCCATGAAATCGGGGAGAGCTGCCCTAGCCCCAGGCAATGCCCTGGCCCACCTGCCCTGTCTTTGCTGGAACCCCGAGAGTACGGGCACTGAGCACCCCTTCTCCAGTCCCTTGATTCACCCCGGAACAGGGTGGCACAGTTTTGAAGAAGAGACCAATACCCAGGAGGAAAATTTTGCTTCGGGATTGAAAGGATTCTATACCAGAGACTGGATGAAAGATGGCCTTGGGAGATGGGCTCGGGGAGGGTGGGACCCAAATAGGGGGCTCCTCAGATCCCCTGTGGGGAGCTGCCGACCACGAAGATAATGGGGCCTGCCTTCTGTTGTGGGAGGCCAGGTTCAGTGGGAGTCACGAGGAGTGGGGTGGTCCTGAAGGAGAAGCCTACCATCTAGGGGTAGGTCGGGGCTCTGACACTGCTGCCAGCATCCGGCAGAGAGCAGTGCTTTCAGTTACTGTACATCAACATAAAGGGGCCAAATTCTGTTCACTGAAATCACAGTCCACTTTGTTATGGTAAAGGGCTGTTCGTGAGGGTTTGTCAATATCCTGCTGACATGTGATGCTACTGTTAGTGGCGGATTTACTCCCATAGACAAGGTATTATAGTAACAGCTGTTTTTCTCTATGCCAATACCTGGATTGTCTGGGATGGGGGCGGGGCAATAAATAACACATTCTTCAAAACAGACTGCTTACTATTTGATAAGGCATGCCTAAGTAAATGTAAAAGAATTTACATCTTACCATGCATATTTCTGTCCTCTTGCATGGCCAAAACTGAACCAAGAAACTTAAAAATCTTGAACAATTCAGTAACAGGCAATTAAAAACAAACAAAAAAACCAAAAAAACTACCTGAAACTAAGGAAAGTTCAGAACCTGATGTATTCACAGGTGAATTCTATAGTAACTTCAGGGCAGATCTAACACAAATACTCCTCAAAATTTTTAATGACACTGAGAGGGCAGGAGTACTTCTAAAACCATTCTCAGAAGCTAACATTATCCTAACCCTCAATCCAGGCAAGGATTCAAAGCAAAAAGAGAACTATGAGCCAATTTCTCTAGTGAAAACAGATGCAAAAGTCCTTAAGATACTGGAAAACAGAATGCAACAAATTATGAGAAATCATACACCATGACCAGTAGACTTCTTCCCAAGGAATCAAGGATGGTTCATTACACGCCGATCAATAAATACAAATCATTGCATAAACAGAAACAAGACACAGAAAAAGCCTTTGACAAAATGGAACACTGATTCATGATTAAAAAAAAAAACTTGAAGAAATTAGGTATAGAAGAACTTTTTTTCTTACTTTGATAGAAGTTATTTATGACCAACCTATTGCAAACATCAAACTGAAAGTCTCCCCCCTAAAATTAGCAACAAGACAAAGATATCCACTCTTACCATTCAACACAGCCTTGAAACATTAGCCACAGCGATCAGGCAAGAGAAAGAAATAGAGAGATACGGTTAGGAAAGGATGAAGTCAAAATATTATTTGCAGGTCCTATATCCCAAAAACTCTACCAAAGACTCCTAGATCTAATAAACAAATTCAGCAATGTAACAGGATACAAAATAATCACACAGAATCCAATAGCATCCCTGTATGTTAATAATGAACTTACTGAAAAAGAAATTAGAAAAACAATGCCATTTAAAATGGCATCAAAAAAATTAAATACTTAGGTATTGACCTAATTAAGAAAGTGAAAGCCCTCTAGAATGGAAGTTATATCATTCTGAAAAAAGGGAATTGAGAATATTGGAAAATGGAAAGATAGATTCAGCTCCTGATTAATCAGAACTAACATAATCAAAATGGCTATACTTCTGAAATGGATATACAGATTTTTAATACAATTCTCAATCAAAATACTGGTGTCATTTCTTACAGAGCTAGAGAAGACAATCCTAACATTTATATGTTCAATTACCAAAAAACACACCCTGGAATTTTTTTGTTTTACCCCTTCTACTCTGAGTAACTGCTTTGAAGATCACATGGTATAATAGTTGCTGTTATTCTCTTGACTATGAAATTTTATAAATCAAAAAAAAAATCACACACACACAAAAGAAATGGAATACTCTGTACCTCATAACATTATCAAGGGGACTGATGTTCTCAACCAGTGGAAGCTACATATTGTGTTTGCTGTTGGTGTTTTCCCCGAATCTCACTCCTGCCCTGTCCTGACAGCACTTCTGTCCTGGGTGCTTTGCGGGCTCTTCGCCCCGCGCTCTGCTCTGTGTACATGCCCACACAGCCCCCACCAGCCCCAGGTCCCTCCCAACTTCCGGCTCACTGCGCAGGATTTCGTCCTTGCCCTTGCGGATGTGACGTAGGCTCTTCCTTTTCTGGCCACTCTTCCCAGCCTCTGCTGACCCACTAAATTTTGATCATGGAACCACGTGAATCACAGCCACCTAGGTAGTACCAGTGGCACAAAGATACACCAGAAGTGCAATATAAAAGTCCGTCCTCTTTGTCCTAAACCACAGCCAGGAGTCCTGATGCTGGAGCAGGATGTCGGTTTGTCTGGTAGCGCTGGGGACCGAACCCACAAGTGCTCTGTCACTGAACTATATCCCCAGCTTTCTGACACAGTCTCAGTGCAGTGCTCGGGCTGGTCTGGAATTTGTAAATCTTTCACCTCAGCCTCGAAAGTAACTGGAATTTCAGGATGTACTATCATGTCTGCCTGGGGCAAGATCTTTGAGGGGAGGGACAGTATTCAAGTAGGAATACTCTCCCCTCTGCAGGTCATCTGCTATGAAGGTGACTGCATCCATGGGGCGAGTAGCCTGCGTTGGAGATTATAGGGGAGAACTGCGGGACCCTCTAGCTTTTTTTTTTTAATTTAAATTTTTATTGGTACATTATATATCCACATCACGATCACGCTCAACATTGAGAATGTCTACCAGTACATGATACGACTTAGTTCTCATTTTTTCCCATTCCCCTACCCAACCTAAAACCCCTGCCCCCATATACATAAGCTTTGCTTCCTTTTTTTTCTAACCATCATATTTAGGATCCTCTAGCTTTTGTCTCTCTGCAGGAAGAGAAATACCAGTGGATGCTGAATGAATTGTCTTTTTGGGTATGGGGCTGCACTTAAATGAAGTGTAAGAATTCATTAAACTTCCCTCTTTCCAGCCCTGACCCTCAACCTCACTCAATTGCCACTCTACTGTCCGAAGTTACCGACATGACAACTGTCTCAGAAGCCAAGACCAGGACTAGGGTCTGACTTAAACTTCTGAGGTTCTGTTTGTGTATGTGTTTTGAGACACGGTCTTGAGATGCAGTTTAGGGGCCTGAACTCACTCTACAGCCTGGGAGGGGGGCTTGAACTCAAGAGTATCCTCCTGCCTCAGTCTCCCGAAAGCTGGGATTACAGGCCTGCACTACCACGCTTGGACTAAGCATTGAGTTTGCAGCAGACATCGTGCACCTCTGTTCAAAGCTCTGCAAAAGCTTCTCAGGCCACTCAGATATAGTCTTGGCAACAGTTTCCCTGCTTCTGATCGAGGCTGGGCTTCCTGTCTGAGTCCTCTCTGCCCCTCATCTCTCCCTTATTCCCCACATTGTGCTGCAGGCGCTTACCTCTGTGAACACATCCAGTGCGGCACCAGCACACTGTCCCGACTGCAGGGCTCGCAGAAGGGCCCCTTCGTCCACAATCCCTCCTCGGGCACAGTTCACCACACGCACTCCCTTCTTGCACTGGGAGAAGGTGCTGTCATTCAGCAGACCTAGGAAAAGAACTTCCGGTTGTGATGGCGCCTGGATCCCACAGTGGCATGGCTCGGGAGACCCTGACTTCCTTTGCGCCAGCTCCTCCGAGAGCCCTCTTCCCGCTGGTCACTCGTGTCTCCGTTCTAATCCTCCCTCCCCAGGCGCTCAGAGGCAGCCATTCCCAGTTCTGAATCTGTACCTGATTCATTGTGGAAATATCTAAATGTTCGGGAGATGTGAATGTTTTGAGTGGGCCCCAAAGAACCAAGGAACCAAGGAGCCCTTCAGAGACATCGGGAACATCCACATGGACCACAGCTGAACACGCATCAGGCTCCAGCTATAATAGTATCCACGGCCTTGGGTACGAGTTACAGGAAAGCACTGTACCCACGGTGAATGCTAAATAAGTGTTGTCTTTAGTAACAGTGAACACACATCTTTCTATCTGAGCTTTCCACGAAGCTGAGGTGTCTCCAGCCCGCCCCTACCTCCTGGATGTTAACTTGTCTTCCTTCCTAGCAGCCCCAGGAAAGATTTCGTTGGACTTCAGCTTTTCCTCTGACCAGCCCAAACCATGTTTCTTTCTGAGTGCTTCCCCATCCCGAGGGCACCAATGCACTTCAAGCTAGTCTACCTCTCCCCCTCCATGCAATGCAGAGGCGCCAACAGAGCCTTTCCCTGAACCTACTCACCTGTGTCTGTTGAAAGCCCAGATACGAAACTAACCCACAAGGTGGAGGCACGTTACCTGTTGTGGAGGGCAACAGAGGGGTGTGTACGGTGATAAAATCACACAGAGGCCAGATCTCCTCCAGAGGCAGCTGCTGGACCCCGAAGGAAGCTGAGACTTCTGGAGAGATGATGGGGTCAAACCCTATAGTCTGACCGGATGTGAGGCAGAAAAGAAGTAACATGATTAGCTATTAGTGTTGTGACCAACAACAGCAACTGTTTGTCGAGCGTTTACTACCACTGAAGCACCATGCTCAGCTTAATTTGATCCTCTGGTGGTTTAATTCTCAGTCCAGTGAGCCTGCTGCTGCTCCTTTGCCTGCAGTAGGGCTGAGGGAAGCAGTGCTTGCTCAGTTAGGAGGGGGCACAGCCAAAGCAAAGGGAGGCTTGTCTGCTGCCGAGCTCCACCCGCAATGCCTGGCTCCAGGAAAGAGAGGTGAGGGAGGAAGAAGAGACAGAGAAAGTGTTGGTGGTACCAAGGATGAGGAAGAAGACCAGGAGCCACCATGAGGAGGACGGTGACACACAGGGCTGACACACCAGCACACGCTACAGTTCTTCTCTTTGGAATTTCTTTCAAGAGGCTCAGAATGTCTCATCAGGAAGGGAAGAGCCTGCATTTGTTGACCAATTTGAAAAACTTGGTGTCTAAGATTGTCTGGAGACACAAGTAGCTAATGGTGGATCTTTTTAACGGGGCAGCTTTGACTGGAATGAAGAGCAGAGACTTGTCCAGGGTTTGAGGTGAGACATACAGGCATTAGGCTTGGGGACCCCCAATAGAGAGCTTTGTTCTGGGGTGGCTGGGGGAGGGGTGGGGAACATCCTGGGGCTTCTGGAGGGCAGGAAGGTGGATTTCTAAGGATAGGAGCAGGCAAGAGGCTTCAGGGGGGCCAGCTACTCAGGCTCAAGAAGCTGACATTCAGTCATCAAATATCAGTGATGAAAAGAGGAAAGCTTAGAAGGCTTTATGTTCTCAGCTAATGGAGACAAATATTTATTCAGCATTTAACAATGCATCAAGTGCATTCCCCTCTTTATGCCTGGTGACTTAGGTAACTTTATTTGCCCTTTTCTATGGAGGAGAAACTGAGGCAGAGAGGTCACAGAGTGGCACAAAATACAAGCCAGGTATTCTGACTGCAGAGGCTGCCCTCCTGGTGCCCACCTTCCAGACAGGCTGGACTGGAGAAGAGAAGAGGGGTAAGGGTGAGGTCGGCAGGGGAATTGGGGCAGCAGCAACACGGGGCTCAATGACTGCTCCGACATTCAATTATTCGCAGTCACTTCAAGAGAAATCTCCCCTAACCCTGAGGAGAGCTGGCCCACTTGCAGGAAACAAACCCGGGATTAAAACAAAGAAATACAGCAGGAGATGTGGACCGTGGTTTTCTCTCAGAAGGAAGAATTATTTCTCCTTTGTGATTTCCTTTGCTGTTTAGATGTCTACCACACTGCGAGTTATCCTTGAAGTTAGAGGAACATAAACATTATTTTAGAACATAATACAAAGTACGACTCCCATTTCACATGCAGAACTTTTGGGGAAGGAAATAAAAATGTCTATGACAAGGTGCAGGCATTGGTCAGAATGCTAAGAGAAAGCACAGACAGCCCTCCCGTGTGACGGACAATCTCCCCCAGACCCCGGCCATTCCATTCATTATCAATCCCATTAAAGAACTAGAACTAAACCGGGGGGCTTAAAGAGGCATTGGTAAATTCTAGATTTGCCAGGAGTATAAATGTTCATGATTGGGAGGAATGGCCAAGCACAATTTATCTACTCAAGAGAGCCTCCCACAAAAGCTAGATTGAATTATTTAAGACATACATTTTTAGGGCCAGGGATTTAGCTCAGTGGTTCCAGCATCTGTCTTGCAAGCGCAAGGACCCGGGTACGATCCCCGGTAACCATATACAATACTGGGCTTGGAGACTCATGCCCAGCAGCAATCGGTACCACATACCACAGTGCCAGGTGTGGTGGCTCACGCCTGTAATCCCAGCACTCGGGAGGCAGAGGCAGGAGGATTGCTATGGTGTGAGTTTGAGGTTGAGCTCAGGGCCAGCCTGAACTCCAAAGTGAGACCCGGTCTCAAAAAACAAAACAAAAAAAAAGACATACATTTTTAGCTCAACACCACAATGCTGTGTTTTCTCTCTGTAGGCACAGAACCATGTCTAGCCACGGAACACGTGGATGCACATTATACAACTGCACAGAAAACAGTGTCAATGTGGCTACTCTGTGAACACTGCATTTGAAAGTTCCCCAAGGAGGCCCCTATCGATTTTTTTTTTTTTAGGAAAATTCATTTATTTATTATATGATTAAAATAAAATTTAATTAGTCCAGATAAGTGATATCTGGGAATTTCCATGTTCTACTACTTTAGTAATTTTCCAAAGAGAACACATTAGTTTAAAATAATCCATATTTATTAAGCATTGATGATCATTTCTGTCTAGATGATTATAAATTTATTTCATACTTTGCTCGCTAACACTCCTGTAGGCAGGGCATGGCGTCACACGCCTGCAGTCCCAGAACCCTGGGGGCTGATGCTGGAAGGCTGCAGTTGGACACAAGTTTGTGTAACACACGCTGGGATCTCTGCCCTAACACAAAACCCAGCAGGTCCAGCAGGCTCTTAAGTGTGACAAGAAGCCGCTTGGCCACTGGAATGACATGCCCAGGAAGTACAGGGGGACCTGGGGGAGGAAGGCATTCCAGACCATGGTTCAGGAGTTTTCAGAGAGAGAAGAGAGTGTTTCAAAATCAAGACAGCTGAGAACAACATTCCAGGGACAGAAACCCGAGGGAAGGCAACACCCCCAAGATTACGGTGAAGCATGAAGTTCAGACACATCCTTGGCAGGAGCCTAGGAACAAGGTAACCTGTAATGATGGGCTGGCTCCGGACATCTCTGGGTCACATTCATCCCTGAGAGGTATCCTCTGCCTGATGCTGACATTCAAGGTCCCTGTGCTCCCAGACAGCACAGCGCAGTGTGTGGGCAGCCGAGAGGCACAAAACAGATGAGCTTCCTTATCACTGCGTTCTAGAAATGAGGTGCAGACCTCTGCTGAGACTCAGTCACTTCTAAGATCTCCTTGAAATGAGTGACCTGAGCTAGAGGATTCTGGGGGCACCATGGGTGCTTGGCTGGCCTTAAGGATCGTGCCAAGTCCCTGTACAGTCCATGGCATACAGGTCGGCTTCATGTCCTTTTAGTGTTACTCAACCCCTGACTTCCACTTTTAGAAAACCACAATTTGCCACAGCCTCAACCTTGACCCAGAAAGAGTAGAAAACGCCCTCGGTGGCCGCTGGGAACTCTCCACCCCTGAGCAGAGGCCAACGCTGTGGCTCGTTTCCACGATCAACAGATCCTGCTCAACTATGGTTCCTCTCTCCAGCATCTGGATAAATGAGCTTCTCCTTCCTAATCGTGAGGCTGAGGAAAGATACCTTTGGGGCAGCGGTGAGGGGAAGCTGGTCAGGGCGGTCCTGGGATGGGTTCCCAGGCTCAAGGCTGCCATCCATTTGTTGTGAATCCCTAGGCACCTATTTACAAATCCTGGGCAGCAATATAAAATGAAGGGTTAACCCATACCATTCTTTCTAAGGCTAAGAAAGGAGGGATGGAAATAATGGGAAGACAGTAGCGAGGAGCAGGGTGTGATGGCGGATGTCTGCAATCTGAGCACTCTGGGAGGCTGAGGCTGGAGGACTGCAAGTTCAAGATCAGTCTGGACAACTTTGTGAGAATGTCTCAAAATAAAAAGAAACAAGAGGGCTGAAGATGCAGTTCAGTGTGAAAGTCGTGGGTTCAATCCCCAGTACCACAAAACAGAAGGAGAGGAAGAGGCCAAGAAAGAAGGAGGAAGAGGAGGACAGGAAGCAGAAGGAGAAGGAAAAGGAGGAGGGGGAGGGGGACGACGACGACGACATCATCATCATCACCAAGGGAGAAAGGTAAAATTCCACAGCAGCCCTTTGCACAACTTTCTAGACATAGGATGATCTGATTATTGTCCAAACAATTTTCTTTAATATTTAACTCGGGACTTCCTGGCAGTTTAACCCAGAGTCCTGTAATTCCCTCAGCTGCCATCGTGTCCGTGGAGGTGTCCACCAGCATCGTGAGCGGCCTTCCTCTCTCTGGCCTGTCAGCACAGATCTGCAGGTGCTTGGCCTTCCCTGTGTGTGGCCTGAGGGTGGCATTACGGCTGGACCCGCCCTCCCTCAGCCAGAAGCCTCTGGAGCTCCCTCAGCTGGAAAAGGCAGGGGTCAGTCGTGATTTCTGAGATGGGAGCAGGGTCTCGGCACACTGTGGGCTCTGTAGTCATTATCATGAATGCACATAGGCGGGGAGGGCAACGGGATGGGCAAGACGGGGGCCCTATGTACAGATGTAAATCTGCTGCTTTTTTACTCAAGTGCCATAGGAGAAAGGACACAGCAGAACCAGGACGGATAGGAGACAAGAGCCCTCTTCAGAGACACATGCTTGTAATCTCACCATTCAGGAGGCGGAGGCAGGAAGAGCATGCGTCTGAGCTCACCCTGGCGCTGAATTCAAGGCCAACCTGAACTGCATAGGGAGATCCTGTTCAAAAAGCAAAACACTTTTCTCCTCTGTCCACGGGGAGGCGCTCAGGCGCATCAACTCATCAGAGAGCTTTTAAAAGGCCTCCCTTAGGTATTCCTGGCTTTTGAATTCACATATCCCAATTGGGTCCACATTCTCTCTCTCTCTGGTTTCACTGCTTATTTAATAAAGGGCTCTACAGACCCAACCAGAAAAAAAGATTTTGGCTTCTCCCAAGCTTAGCCACCATTTCCAAACTGGTAGCAGAAAGTTCCAAATCCAAGGATTTTGGCGAAGACTAGTTACCTTCATCCCAAAGGACTGCATCCGAATGGCTACTTCTCTTCCAATCCTGCCCAGGCCGAGAATCCCCAGAGTCTTTCCATTCAGCTCTGTCCCCATGAACTAGAACAAGACAGGCGAGAGACAAGAGGCCGAAATCAGCACCAAGAGCTGACTCAGGCCACGCTCCCAGGTGGGGGTGGGCAGGGTAGGGGCTGCGGGACCCTCGCGGCTGCTGCTCACCTTCTTCCGCTCCCACTTGCCAGCCTTCATCGACGCGGTCGCCTGGGGAATCTGCCTGCGAAGACAGAAGCGGGTTCAGAGGCCCACCCAGGAGCCTGCAGCCCAGGAAGGAGACACAGTGATGGGTCTGCACGGCCTCCTGCCCTGGTCACTTCCCCAGAAACCAGTTCAATGTGGGGCTTCGAGTCTGTGGGGAAGAGGGGGCAGGAGGAAGCACTTGGGAACACCTGACTCGGGAAGCAGGGGTCTCGCCTTCGGCCAGAAGCCAGGGGAGAGATCCTGCTCCACCTCTGCCTCTGCGGCAGCAGTGAGAATGAGCCCAGCCGAGTTCTCTCTTTCAAACAAGGGCCAGTTCTCCAGAGCCCGCAGGCATAAATAAGCAGGACACAGGAGGACTCTGCTGGCCTCAGATATTCCATCCAGAGTCCAGGGACTTATCCCCATGTTCTCATCTCGTCAGGACCACCACCCTCGTTATCTCTACTGTCACCAAGGAGGCCCTCGGTTGCTTATAGTTCCTCGAGAGCTTCTGAGGCCCAGAGGTTTTGGTCTGAGAAGGGTGTGTAGGTGCCACAGTCCAGGCCTTCCACTCGGTCCTGACCGCAGCATTTCCAAAGTCTACACCACCTTCCTGTTCCACCACCACCTCCCCACAACACACATGCCCCACAACTTATTTCTTCCCAGTGGTCCATATGGAGGTCTGCATGTCTGTATTTTCAAGGGAGGACAGAAGAAACAGCAATGAATGGAAAGTCAGAGGTCAAAGGGTAAGCGTGGGACACAGATGACTCAGGCGTCATCTCTAGAGGCAAGAAAGAGAAGAGAAATGGTCAAGAGAACATTCTCTACATCAGACACCAGAGGAAATGCTTAGGTTCATAGGCCCACTGAAAACTCTAAACTGCGTGGAGGGGCTGAAAAGCTTGCCCAGCAGCACATGACTGCACGCGGTAAGGCGAATAATGGGGTGCCCGTCTCACGCGTCTCTCATGAGGGGAGCCATGGGTGAGGGGCTGCGATCAAGGTACCTTCAGTTGTAGCACTCTGCTTACTTTTTTTTTACTTTTTAAAGTAAAGCTGGTCCTGCAATAGGAGGGAGATTATTTCTGCCTTAAAATTTCTTCCTTTTGGGGCCAGGGGATTTAGCTCAGTGGTTCTGGCATCTGCCTTGCAAGCACAAGGTCCCAAATTGGATCCTCTGTAACCACATACAACAATGCCAGGTGTGGTGACTCACGCCCACCAGCAGTCAGTACCACACACCACAGTGCCGGGCGTGGTGGCTCACACCTGTAATCCCAGCACTCGGGAGGCAGAGGCAGGGGGATTGCTGTGAGTTTGAGGCTGGTCTGGGCTACATGGTAAGCTCAGGGCCAGCCTAAACTACAAAGCAAGACCTTGTCTCAAAAAACTTCCAAAAAAAAAAAAGTAAGGAAACTAATTAAATAGAAATCAGCACCAATATCCCTCCCCCATGCAAAAGGAAAGGAGGGTGGGGAAGGAGAGAGACCATTGGATTTAACAGTGCAAATGAAATGGGCTTCAGTACTCTCTGGGAGAAGGGACACTCAGGCCTGATGTATTCTCCTAGGCCCAGGCCATTCTGCTTTTTAAACTTCTCCCATCCTTTCCTTTCCCCATCTTCTTGCTGACCAGTAGACAACAATGAATACCTGAGGTCCCAGGTGAGAATCTTGGGTAGGAGTTAGAGCAACAGTTTATTCTTTGGGCTTTTCCCTGACAAAAGGGAGAATAGGTCTTGAAATGGAAAAATGGGGGAGGTTGTTGGTCCTAGGTTTCCAGCCTGAACAGGGAAATAAGAAGTACTGACTGTCTTGACCTCCTAGTTTAAGGATCCAAGGATCTTGGCAGGGACTTGGAACAGCTTCCATGGCTAGTTCTTTGCCTTGATCATAGATATATGGCATCATCATGCAGTGGAAGCACCTCATTTTGCTAAAGTATTTCCCAGCCTGACCATGTTGCCACACCTATTTCGTCACCAGGCCGTCTCTTCTTTTCAAGAAGCCCCTATCATCCAGTGGGAAGAGCAGGACACTCGGCCATTTGAGTCCCACTGTTTATGAATCCAGAGGTGGGCAGAGAGCAGGTGTGTAGTCCACGTGGTTACAACAGAGACTGAGGTAAGCCTTACGGCCCGCAGCGGTCATGAGGAAAGGCTGGAGGCTGGAGAAGGCACTGGACTGCAGAGGTGAGAGGGGACAGAGCAGAAAGAAGAAGATGGAGTCGTGCATGACGCACAGGCTTTCACTTGGCCTGGTGCAAGGTAATGAGCAATAGACCCGGCCCCCTGGGAATGAAAGCGAAGTGCAGGGCAGACAGCGTCAGAAGTTCTGAGATGTTTCTAGGTTCCCCAGGGCCATGTGGGTGTCGAGTCGTGATGATGGACATACCGGAGCCTTGGCTCCGCTGAGAGGCCAGGCACTCACCTGGCCAGACACATGATCATCCCGCAGGTGAGCTCCGCGGCGCTGAGGCTGTTTCCATTCGGAGTGCTGGAGACCAGATGAAAGATGGGCATCAGGCAGGGACCCAGACCCACGGCTCACCGCCCCATTGCAGCCCCAGATGCTAAACTGCTGGCATAAGCCTGTCTGGGGCAGGAAGGAAACAGCCTCTCTTCCTGGGCATCTCTTCCAGTTCGGAAGGACCTCACCCAAGAACAAGTCCTCGTCCAAGCCGGAAACGAACGAGTGGCTCAGCCCCCTCTCCTCACTTCAGGGCCTCTCTGCCCACAGAGAGCCCGATCCCCTGCCACCCCATGCCATCCACCCCGTCGAGGCTGACCTGGGAGGGCTGAGCCAGTTTACCCAAGTCAGAGGCTCTCCCTCGAGGAAGTCCTCCACCCACAGGCCGCCATCGAGGTACCCAACCCGGCTCGTGTCAGCAGCAAAGCTAAGATTTCTCTCACGGCCTGTGTGGCTTCTCCCCACTCTCCAGAGGAGGCCAGAGGCTGCAGCCCAAACCTCTTCTCTTCTTAGAGGCCTTTCACATTTTTTAGAGTGTAACACATATTTACCTTCCTTCCTCCATGGGGTTACACAGAGGAAAGCTCAAGGGATCATTTAGGCAATAAAAGGACTCCCAAAGCCTGTCTCTCTGGAAGACTACTAGGCTTCCCGTTCTCTGCTGGAAACAGGCGACAGTGGGGAGGCCTGGGGTTGACTCTGGGTCCAGGGCAAGAGTGCAGGACAAGTTATCCTTTAACACTTCTACCCTTCGATGCTGACCTCAGTCAGACGGTCAGTCGTCCGCCCCTCCCCCCAGAGGAAGATGGAAAGCGGAAGACCATGAAGTCTCCCAGGGAGGAGAAAGGGCTCCGGGGCCTAGAGGGGGACAGGGACGGGCTGCACGCGCCCCGACAAAGACCACGTGACCCAGGCTTCCTGCCAGAGGAGCTCTGAAGAGGGCGCACCTTACCTCTGGGCCTGGACACAGAGAGAGGTCTTAGCTCTGAAGGGACAGGGGAGTGTGCAAGCCAAAGGAGGCCGTCATCACACAAGGCGAAGCGCAGCACAAGAAGGGCTAATAAAACCGGCCACTGAGAGGCCCACGGAGGGGGAAGGGCCCCGAGCGGAAGCACAGCCCTCTCTGGTTCCCAGGCCAGCCTGTGGAGGTGTGAGTCCTGCCTGAGGGTGGGTTTGTGGGACTTCCTGAGATTCTGCTCCTCCGCCCACCGACCTTAGCACCCTAAGTGGTGAGGGTGGACGTCCTTCTGGAAGCTCTGCCCTCCCTCCTCACGGGGGGTCTCTACAACGACCCCTCAGCCTCCAGGACTCACTTCATGACCAGGATGCCCCTCCTTGTTGCAGCCTCCAGATCCACATTGTCCACTCCTGTGCCAGCCCTGCCCACCACCAGGAGCTTCTTGGCTGCCTTGATGACATCAGCGGTGACCTTGGTGGCTGAGCGCACAATGAGCCCCTCGCAGTCCTAAGGAAAGGAGAAAAAACCTGATCCATCACGTCACCTGCAAGGACTTCGGAAGCATGAGGGTTAGGCTCCCTGCTGGGAAGAGACACTCACAGTCAGGGCACCGCCCACTCTGCAGCTCCGGTGCCCTCAGCACCGAGGCAGTGAGAACTGCGACGCATGCTAAATTTTCACTGGCAGTTAAGGAGACCACAGCTGGAAAATGCGACAACTTTAGTCCACAGGCTCGGATCACTGGTTCACTCATCTCTAGACAGTAGCACAATAGATGTGCGGGGCCCTGACATTCCTGCACACTGCTCTGCTCCAGGTGAGCTGGCGGGACTGCAGCTGAGCCAAGGGAGAAAGCAGTGTCCTCTACAGACCCGTCTGCAATGTTCCACCCAAGCTGGTTTCCAATCCCTTCCAGCAATGAACCTGAAGGGAAACAGCGGGACAGGAAGGAACAGCATCCAGCGCAGCAGCGCCACTAGAGGCTGAGCAACTAAGGGCCTGGGGGGGAGGGGGGATCCAACTCCACTCTGCAAGTCTGTGCCCAAGCACAAGAAGTCTAAATAAGATAAATGCTGCGGCCGAAGGAGTCAAAGAGGTCAGTGAAGGTGAATAAGGTGCTGGAAGAGAAACATTTCCTACAACAGAGGCCAGAGGCGGAAGTGAGAGGGGCTAACAGGACAAATACCTGTGTCACAGAAGCACAAGCAATGCTAGACCAGAAAAGAAAAAAAGTATACATAGATATATGAAAAATAAGTCTGAGGCTGGGTGTGACAGTGCACATCTGTAATCTCAGCACGTGGGAGGCTGAGGCAGGACGATCATGAGTTCGAGGCCAGAACGAACTATATAAGACTTTGTCTCAAAAAAGCAGAAGGGAGACTGAGTACACCGCAATCGCAGCCACTATACTTGAGCTAAGATGGACCCAAGATCTTCTTTCTTGAGCTCCCCCAGAATCCTGTGGTGTACAGTTATCCTCCCAGGATAAGGATAGTCTTTGCCCAAAGGTGGAATGAAAATTCCCCATGAAATGGAGCAGGACAGCAATTTTCTCTCCCCAGCAGGCACTCCCTGGGTGACAAGGAAGAAGCAAAATCACCACAGGAGAACTTCGGAGGCCAGGCATGGACTCTCAGACCGCTTTCCCCGAGGACTCTCTGCTGGGTCCCAGAAAAACCCCTCCTCCTGCCCCACAGTCCGGAGTCTGAAGACCGAGAGGCCGCACAGAACCGGCTCCCAGGGCGAAGGGCCACCCCGTGTCACAGTACCCAGCATGCTCCCGGGTGGACCCACTGGTGTGGACTCCCAAGGAAACAGGGCAGCGGAGGGGGCACCTCTAACACACATTCAAGTCTAAACTGCATCCTTCGGTCTTCCCCGCTTCCATTGCTCTTAAAGAGGTGAAAAAACAAATAGCAAAAATCCTGGTCTCTGATGCCTGGGCAGACATGTTGGATCTCCCAGTCTGATCTTCACCTCCTGCCCCATCACTCAGGGTTCCTAAGTGTGTACTACAGGTCACATGTTAACTGAGATCAAATGGATACTGGGACACACATGTGTGTGGGGTGCCCCTCAGGTGACCTGCCACCCTGTCAATCATTCCTGCCAGTCACACCTACGGACCCAGAAGGAGCACCGGGCTGAGGAGCCCAGCTTTTAAATTCCGAAGTTTGATCTGCTCGTGGATTGTTGCTGTGGCTATTTTCATGTGCTGGGACTTGTGCTGGTGTTTTCTTTTCTGTCACCTTTTCCTGTCTATGCCTTTGTCTTTCGCTGGCACAGACTTGTCCAGAGCACAACTTCCGGCGAGCTTCAGTAGAGGCCCCTCCTTGCTACCCTCACTGAACAGAGCCTGGACTGTCTTCCATGAGCATTAAGGATAAGTTAAATGCAGAAAGAGCAGAGAGCTACTTTATCTTCAGGGAGGAGAGAAGGGGAGGGAAGCTTACGTGGCAGCACAGAACATTTCGGTCTTCAGGCTGTCTAAATCCTGGGACGATGTCCAAGCGCAGCTGTGGAGGCATTTGTATCTCCTGCTTCCTCACTGGTGGGTGCTGCGGCCATGGGCGGAGAGCTCCACACAAGCTTCCTGGACACACCCGCAAGCCCTTATGTCTGAACGTCAAAGCTGGACCCTCAAACATCCGACCCAAGCTCATTCTGTGAATGAGAAACTGGAGCCCAACCAAAGCCGCCTATTTTCCCTCTTCTTTCCTTTCTTCCCTTTACTGGGTCCCTGACATGTATCTGGCACTAAGCTAGACCTGTTCCACCTCCGTCAGAAGCAGTGCAGGTCCACGGTGCTGACAGACAGACGCACCAACTTTACCAGCCAACAGCGGTGTGGCTGACACCAGGCCCGGGCGGGCACCGTGACTCCCCACAGGGCCTAGGAGAATGGAACACCGCTGCTTGTCCCACATTCAGGCCCATGCTCTGCCTCAGAGAGCAGGACCCTTCTGCCGGGCCGTGCTCTACAGTTCCTCAAATCACAACAAGCTTTCTTTCTGCAGAACCTCCGCCAAAAACTCCTGATGAGAGATGACTGCTCCCCCAAGCTCCATGTTTGTCCTGATCGCCAGGATAAGATGTTTCATATCTGTCTGTCCTCTCCTTGAGCTATATATAGTTTGGCTTTCTTAGCTGTATTTCACATTCCTAAAATGAGGATTTTGTAGCAAACGCTTTATAGTAAAGCGTTTCTTTCTCTCACAGTACAATCTCACCACCCCTGGTGCTGTGATGTACGTTACCTACTGAGCACCTCTTGGTGCCAGGTACGACGATGCCAGATGCTTTTCAAAGTTGCCCCCATCACAACTCCAAAGAGATGGGGCATCATTTTCCAAAACGGGCTTTGAGACATAACCTGCCTCTAGTCATCTTACAGACTGAAAATTAGACCCAGGAGGAGGTGGGAGGTCATTTCTAGAGGCAAATGCCAAGGCCCTAACTAAGAAAGAGCTGACTCGCTTGTCAAGATATCAGAATGATAGTCAGGGTCAGCCAGGTCGGGCAGACCCAGAAAGCAAACTCTGATCCCTAGGAGAGCTTCACTGACCACTAAGCTATCATTTTCTGAGCAAACGCTTCATGTCAGGAGCTGTACTTCACAACGATTCTCAGACAAGCATTCTATTCTAACATAACACAACTTGCTGACGTCACATAACTATGTGACAAAAGCTGGGATGGTGCCCAAGTCTTTTGGGGACTCAAATTCAAATTCTGGATTATGTACTAAAGGTTGTACTTAAAGATATCAGGACCTCGAGAAACAGAAAACAGAGTCCATTCTTATGACTCTTGCTCAATATAGTACTTGATCTTCAGCCAGAAAAAGAATAAAAGGAATACGTAGAGTGAAGGAAGAAATCTATCTTTTTGTGCCAACAACATGATCCCTTGCATAGAAGACTCAAAAAGCTTCCACCAAAAAGTCCCTAGACCTACTAAACTACAAGGTAGAAAATCAACACACAAAAGTCAACATCATCCCTATATACCAATAATGAACCTCCTGAGACAGAACTACGGAAAACAGTACCATTCACAACAGCATCAAGAAAAATTAGTAAAATCTAAGTGAAAGACATCTATAAACAAAAGGTCAGTATTCTAAGAAAAGAGATCAAAGAACATTGCTGAATGGAAAGATACCCTGGCTCCTGGGTGAGCAGAACTAATACTGTCAAAATGACAAATGAATAGCAAAAGCAATGCTGGGCAACAGGAGTAATCCTAGTTCCAAATTTCAAGTCATATTACAAACTAGTGATTAAAAACAAAACAAAATTGGTATCGGTACCAAAACAGACATATGGACCAAGAGACCAGAAGGAAAGACGCAGAAACAACCGCAGCCACTTTCAGCCACCTGACGAGGCGCCATAACACACGTGGGAGGAAAGGTAGCCTCTGGAAAATGGAGCTGGGAAAACTGGTTATCCACATGAATCTAGACCCGTGTTGCTTCGCATGGGGTGAAACAAAATCGGAATGGATCAAAATGTTAAAACAGAAACAATCTGCTGGAAAATAAAATAGGTGAAAATCTTGAAAATAAAGGACTTTCTGAACTGAATCCTCATTGCATAAGAAATTACATCAAGAATCAAAAAATGGGTTTATAGGGCCAGGGATTTAGCTCAGTGGTTCTGCGCCTGCCTTGCAAGTGCAAGGGCCTGGGTTCAATCCCCGGTAACCACATACCACAATGCCAGGTATGGTGGCTCACACCTGTAATCCCAGCACTCGGGAGGCAGAGGCAGGAGGATTGCTGTGAGTTTGAGGCTGAGCTCACGACTACAACTACAAACTGTATGAACCACAATATGTGACCCTATCTCAAATAAATAAAATAAAGGGCAGGGAGGAATCAAAGGACCAAAGGGGGTGTGCATGTAGGCAGAGGTGCAGGGTTGGGCTCAGAGAGAGCCAGAGAGCTAGTCAGACTGGGACAAGCTCCACGCACCCATGTGAAGGGTCGCTGGTCCTAATAAAAGCAGCCGGGACAAAGACTCGGGGATAGCCGTCTTTCTGGAGCCTCCTGCCTCCTCTTAGGGACAACTTCTCATCTTCTGCCTTTTCTCCTTAGAAAGAAATCTTTTCTTTTTAAACTCTGTCCCTCTTATCTGTTGTTGGTGCTGAGTTCATGATCCCACTAGGGAGTGCGCTGCTCACCCTGGGCCCAAAACATGGTTTCTCTTATATGACGAACCTACAGGAAAAGTAAGAAAAGAGCAAAGTAAAAGATAGACAAGAAGACACAGGGAGGATGATCATTTGCAAACGGGAAGATGACCAAGAGATGCAGGGAGGCTGGAGAGATAGAGAGGGAGATAGAGATAGAGATAGAGATAGAGATAGAGATAGAGATAGGGTCCTAGAGAGCATTAAGATGTGTTCTATACCTGGACCCATTTTCCACTCTGAAAGTAATTCCTATCTATTGCAAACATGTACTGACAAAAATAAAAATTAAACAGACTCAGTTATATGGGAATTTATATAGTAAAGCAGGGCTCCAATTGACGGGGAAAAGAAAAACTAAACAATAAACTGTATTAGGAAAACTCAAGAGGAAAATATTTAGTTTCCCGTCATACTTCAGATTTTAAAAATCCAGATGACAGCTGGTGATTTAGCTCAGTGGCAACACGCCTGCCTCAAAAGTGCAGGGTCCTGAGTTTGATCCTGATACCAGAAAAAAATAAATGCAAATGAACTAAAGAATTATTAGTGTAAATCACTACAAAAAGGGATATTTTCATGATCTGAGGATGAGAAAAACTTTCTATGATATGAATCCCAGGGACCACAAGAAGAAACTACTGACAAACTTGGTTATATTCAAAATTTAAACTTCTCAATAGAAAAAGACTCCAAAAAGAAAATAAAAGGCAAGTGCAGGTCTTGATACAGGAAGAAGATTCTTTGGACCAAATACAAAGTGACTGACTGCCTACAAATCAACTTTCTTAAAAGATAAAGAACCAAATAAATCATGTGTGATAGACTGCAAGTTCCAGTCCAATTTAATGATTTAGCAAGATCTTGTCTCGATACATTAAAAATAATTATTTTTAAAACATTCATTTATTTTTAATTGACAAATAAAAGTTGTATTTGGTGTATAATATGGTGTATTAAAATATGCATACACTATGGAATAGCTAATTCACAATGCATTATGTTACATTTTTCTGTGTTAAAAACATTTAAAATCTGTTCAGGGATTTTCAAGAAAAATTTTTACTTTTGGAAGTTGCTTTGGAGGAAGTAAAGAAAACTAGAATATTTATTATGTCTCTGAAAGGATTTTAACTTTTCATTTTTTCCCTTTTTTATTATGTATGTTTGTGATGCATAATATATACATTCTCCTGGAGGGAATGGTTCAAGGCCAGCCTGAACTACAAAAGTGAGACCCTGTCTCAAAAAAAACAGGGGAGGGAGAGGGAAAGTAAGAAGAAAGGAAAGGAAAAAAAAACAGATAAATTTTAAAATACTCTCTTTTCAGGCATCATATCAGCAAAAAACGAAAACTGGTAACACTCAGTGTTGGGCCAGGGATTTAGCTCAGTGGTTCTGGCACCTGTCTTGCAAGTGCAAGGACCCAGGTTCGATCCCCGGTGACCACATACAATACTGGGTGTGGAGACTTACACCAGCAGCAACCAGTACCACATACCACAGTGCCGGGCGTGGTGGCTCACGCCTGTAATCCCAGCACTCGGGAGGCAGAGGCAGGAGGATTGCTGTGATGTGAGTTTGAGGCTGAGCTCAGGGCCAGCCTGAACCACAAAGCAAGACCCTGTCTCAAAAAAACACAAAAATCCCTCAAAAAACAACAACAACAACAACAAAAGAACACTCAGTGTTGGGGAGCATGAAAGGAAATACACACGTGTACTGTGCAACCTTTTTGGAGGAGAATTGGGCAGAGAATAAGCATCTTGTTCAAGTGCATTCCTTCTTAACATGAATGTCCCTTAGGTAACTGAGGAATTAAACCTCACTGGGAAGTGGTCGGGACGGAACTAGGGGTGAATTTCATCCCACAAGCCACAGTTGTGGAGCCACTGGCGCAAAAGAGTCACAATCTCATCCCCGTTCTGTCCAGGTCCAAGGCTCACACCTCCATCAGTCCCTGTTCTGGGAGATCCACCCCGTCACTGTAGCCTCATGGCAGAACTTCGTTATCTGCCTCTCGGGAAAACTCAAGCTGCACCCCGCGCTGCCCCGCAACCTGCAGCCACAGTGGACATACACTGAATAATGCTGTTTTCTCTTTCAGCAGTAGTTTGGTGAAAGGAACTCCATATGGAAATTTACTGTGCAGTGTCTCCATTTTCCCCCAAAACCAGTCTTTCCAGACACTAGAAGATGCCTGAAGCATCTCCAGGCAGAGCAGATGTGTGGATTCCAAGCTGGTTTCTACTGACAGCCTTTGGAGACTCACATTTCAGGGATCTATACATCAGAAATGGGCATCCCACACTGGGTGGTTAACTTACATCTAGTGTCTGCGACCATACCCACCACGCTCCTCACATCACATCTCCACCAGGCCAGCTCTCGAGGCTCAGCCCTCACAGCCCTGTACTCCAGGTCCCCATCCTTCCCCTCCGCCACACTCACCCCTCAGAGGAGGACCGCCCCAGGCCGGCCACTCCCCTCAGCTTACACCAGCTGCTGCCCACCGGGACTCCCTCCCGATGGGAATCCGCTTCCCCAGTGCACTCTGCTGTTGAGGCTGTGTTCGGTGTCTGTGTTGGAGTTGCAGCTAAACAGATCCCCCGACACTTCCATGTGCATCCCCCCCTGCTCTCCTGTCCCTGGCTGGCTCAGTGCTGAGCCAGCGGCTCACTGGTCTACGACTGGTCCTGAAGAGCAGGTTGACTTGGCAGAGGCCGCTCATTCCTAGAACTCAAGTTCACACACGCTCCCTTTCCTAACAGGATAGGCTTGGCCTCAAGCGTAATTCTAGCAGTTTCTGCCACCAACTTAAATCACAGAGCAAATCAGCGTTGCTCTCTCCTAGTCTGCTTCCTCACACATGCAGGTAGCCTTGTTTTGCAATCTGCGTGATCCTGACAGATGAAGTGGGTGTCTAATTTGTGCAAATCCTAGCATAAAGACTCGGACTTTGTTATTTTAAAAGCTTTTTAAAAAGGTGAACTTTTTCACTCTTGTTATGTAAGAAGGATTCCCTTAATCTTTTCCTCTCACCTTCTTTTTTGAGGGTACTGGAAATTGAACCCGGGGGACCTTGATACTGAGCTACATCCCCAACCCGTTTTATTTTGAGATATAGTCTCAATAAATGGCAGAGACTAGGCTCAAAACTGATCTTCCTGCCTCAGTCTCTGGGAGTGCTGGGATCACAGGTGTAACTCACCATGCCTGGCTTTCTTAATCTTTTTAAAAATTCTGAGATAGATGAAAATATGCGGCCAGGCCCAGTGGTACCCACCTGTCATCCCAGCACTCTGAAGGATTGAGGCAGGAAGATTGGAAGCTTAAGCTCAGCCGGCGGGGGAGCTTAGTGAGATCCTGTGTGAAAATATATATGCATCAAAGTCCTGGGTCATGATACAAAATGGATTTCTTACTGTGGGAGCTGGCCAAAATTTGCAAGTCTCTGACACCCGCAAAGATTGCTTAAGCATTTTTCTGAATACTTGATTTATTTGAGATGTGTCCACAAGATGCTTTATTAGTCTCAGCCAATGTTTTCTACCCTTATTTTCTGCGGTGCTGGGGATTTAACCCGGGATCTCATGTACTCGGGGCCTTACTGTCTACACTGCTTTCTGGTGATTTCTTTTTGTTTTTTTAAAAATGTTGAGAGTGACTCAATAAACTGATTTTTTTCCCCCCACTAAAGAGCTGAAATGCACCACTGGGATTAAATAAGAAAACAACCGTACTTTCCAAAGCTGGATAAGAGCCCAAACTTTGCAGGAATCCAAGGCGGCGGGACCAGTCCCATGCACAGCACTAGAACTCGCTCAGAAACTCAAAAGACTGGGGGAGGGGAGGAGACCCCGGGCCAGGTCTCTCCAGGCGCAGTGAAGTGAGTGTGGAGCCGAGGGCCCTGAGCAGATGGCACCGGGCACTCATTGGCATTCGGACTGCGCTCTCCCAGGCAGACATCCAGGCTGCGAACTCAAACAGCCCGATCTCTCCGGGCACCAAGCGGGCCAGCAGCACCCCACCCGCCAGCCAAGGGCTGTCAAAGAGCACAGGACTTCTCCAGTCTCAGCAGCTCACCCCCACTCCCCGGCCGCCCGACTTGCACGAAGCGCAGTTTCTGGGGAGGCCTCTCCTTCCCAGTCCTGCCCTCCGGCCCCGATTCGGGGTGTGAGGTTTCTCACTTTCTCCGCAGGACAGGACAGCTGTCAGCCTCCAGGAGCGGGTGAGAGCGAGGACCGCCCAGGGCCACTGCAGCCGGATGCGCGGACCACGCAGCCTGTGCTCCAGGCTTGGACCGCAGCAGAGAAGGGCAAGCGAGGGGTGTGCAGGCAGCTTCCAGGCCAGCGAGGGCAGCGGCCGCTCTGCCATTAAAGGTCCTGGAGGAAAGGGTGGCTGAGGGGTTCGCAGAGGCGGGTGGAGGGCAGCGCCCCGCGACTGTGGATTGGGGGGCGGGGAGAACACTGGGCAGATCGTGGAGATGGGAAGGGCAGGAACCCCAGCGGTCACAAAATAAATGTCCTTAATCGGGTGTGGGGCTGCACGCTTGAAAGAGGCCGAGTCAGGAGGATCCCAAGTTCGAGCCCAGCCTGGTCAATTTAGCAAGACTGATTGAATGAATGAATCAATCAATGAATCAATCAATCAATCAATCGAACAGGGGTGTAACTCAGTAGTGCAGCGCACCAAGGTTCAGTCCTCAGTACCCTAAAGAAAAACAGTCCTAAAACTGGACAACGTCGTGAAACTTGGCAGGATCCTTTCAAACAAGGTAGCGATTAGTAGTACCGTCATTAAAGATAACAATCGGAGATACGTCCCTAAGATTTGGTAAGGGCAAAACTTTCCTCGCTGCGCCGGGAAGCAGACTCCAGGGCAGCCGGGTCCCCGCAGATCCGCCACGAGGTCAAGGGTGCAGGCCGCGCGGCGCCCGAGCAGGAGCCCGCTGCACCCCGGCCGGCTGCCGGCGCTCGGCGG
The DNA here is from genome assembly GCA_004026965.1 of Petromus typicus. Taxonomy (NCBI): domain Eukaryota; kingdom Metazoa; phylum Chordata; class Mammalia; order Rodentia; family Petromuridae; genus Petromus; species Petromus typicus. The sequence goes on from PVIR01000497.1 coordinate 173,584, forward strand.
CGGGGGGCGGTGAAAGCGCGCCTGGCTCTTGCATCAGACGACAGGCGGCGCGCGGGGCCGCCTCGCCTTGAGCCACGAGACCGGCGGAGGCTCCGCGGCCGCCCCGGCGGGAAGCGTGCGGCTGAGGCCTGGCCAGTCCCGGTCCGCGCCGAGCTCCGCACCCGGCTCGGCATCCCCGGGCCGCGCGCAGGGCCAGCCGGAGCCGCACCGCGCCGGAGGGCGCCGGGCCAGCGTGCAACACGCGGCTGCAGGCGGCGCCGAGGGTTTGCATCCCGCGGCGCGTCCCCCGCTCTCCCCTCGCTGCCCGCCGCCCCGTCTCCGCAGGCCGGGGCTGCCTGGCACGGGCCGGGACAGGGGAGGGCGCGGGCCCGGGCGCGGCCCGCCGGCTGCCGACGGAGATGCCCGGAAGACCGACC
>PVIR01000498.1:0-135389 GCA_004026965.1 Petromus typicus
GCACTTAAGAAACATGAATAGACAGGAGCCTCTGAGCCGACAGGACCAACATCTTTTTTTCCCACCCAGTATTGATGATTGAATCTAGAGTCTTCGCACTGAATTATATCCTTGGCCTTTTTTATTGTTTAATTTTGAGGCACAGTTCCACCAAGTCACTACATTGCCCAAACTGGGCTTGAACTTGTGATCTTCCTGCCTCAGCTCCTGAGCAGCTGGGATTACAAACATGTGTCACTGTGTCTGGCTGGTTCCTTGATTTTGTGTAGCTCCTGAGGATTTCAGTTCAGATGCAGTTCTAAAAGCTGAGGTGTGATTTTGTTTATTGTGAGGTGCAATATTTTTTAAAAAAACAGCAGCTTGGCTGCTGCACAGAAAAGATTGAAGAGGACAAAAGTGATAGCAGGGAAACCTGATAGGAGTCTATTACAGTAACAGGTACAAGATGACAGTGGCTGGGACAACGCTGGCAGCAGTGATTAGATGTGAAAACATTTTTGAGATAGAATTTGCAGAATCTTCGAGATAATAAAAATGAAAATGGTAGGATAACTCATAGTTTCTGCTGAACTAGTTGAATGGTTGGTGGAGCCATTGACTGAGCTGAAGGAGTTGAGGAAATCACAAGGTTGAATTGGGTCAAAAGGTTCAGATATCTGGCCAACATCTAGACAGACTATCAAACACTAGACTCGAGTTTTGGGGCAAGATCGGACTGTCCATATCCCTGGGGATTCCTCAGCATAGAAGTGTCATTGGAAGCTACAGGAAAGCGTGGGCTCAGGAGGGAGCACAGAGATCAAGTGGCCAAAACAAGAGGCAGATGAGGGGCTATCCAGGGCGGCGGAAGACAGTCTAGTAAAGCAGGGCCTGGAAGTCAGGGGTGAAGGGTGATCCCGGAAGAGGAAGTGGTCAGTCGGGACAGGCAGGCGTCCACGGCAGGTAGGATGAAAGCTGAAGGCCACCACTGATCTGACAGAGATTTGAGAAGACAGCGGCAGAGGACTGGTGTGGACAAGAGTTTGACTAGAGTGAACGAGAGCGAACAGGAGGAGAGCAAGTGGAAACAAGGAGAGGCAATTAGAGAGGATGTCTTCAAAGATGACAATTACAGGGATTTGAGTAGTGAAGGAAATCATGGGGGCGAGTGTGTGTTGATGGTGGGGTGGAGTGGGGTGGAGAACAGCAACGGCCATGAGGGCACAGAGCCTCTAAGCTAGAGGGATGTTTGGGTGTCATGCACCCAAACACGGGACAAACACTCCACCTCCAAATCCCCTCCATCTACCACAGCTGCCCAGGCTGAGGCTAGGGGCAAAGTGAGGACCCACAGTTTGACATGTCCATCCCAACCGTGTGTGCCGGACGATGGGCTACGGTGGTGGCTGTGCGCTGTGTCTGGGCCAGGAGAGAGAAGTAAGCCCCCACACACATTGTTAGGTTCAGGGCGGGGCCAAGGGCTCCCTCCAGCTCCATTTGCTTCTGTTGCTGTTTTCTTTGGTTGTATTTTTCGTTTTTCTTTCTGGCTTTGCATGTGGCCTGCGCACTGGGCACTGGAACCAGGACTTCACACGTGCCTAAGTATGTGCTCCACCACTGACATACACGCCCAGCCCCTACAAACCTAACCTGAAACTCCTCAGTCCCCTTCAACTTTACCCACCCCGACTTGCTTTGGATCTAGAAATTCTAGAGTCTCTGATGGCTGCTGCAGCCTCGACCCTGAGTAAAGGATATTATTGTATTTTCCCATTTTTGCTGAAGAAGAAACTAAGGAGACAAATCCGAACCTAGCCGCTTTCCTTCCACTCTGCCCTCGGGAGGCGCAAGGGGCTGCACCAGCCACGAGAGGGCAGCCAGTCTGGCGAGCATCTTCGGCAATCACGAAGACCCGCAGTCTGGGTCCCCTCCTGGCTCCTACTCGGTCCCCCTCCTCTCGGGAGGACAGGGGCTGGCAGTGCCTTTTTTGCTCTGAGACATGGGGCTCCGTGATTGGGTGGGGCGGAAGAATTGGGCGTGACTTCCCGCTGGCAAAGTGGCCGTCGATGGGCGTGGTCATCATGAGGGCGTGGCCCAAAACTCCACCCCCCCTCGCGCGGACTCAAAGTAGACGCGCGTCCGCGGAGGCGGGGCCAGAGTCCGGGCGGCGGATCTCAACGCGGCTCCTTGGAGCCCGCCGCCGAGCAGCGCCCCGGTGGGGCAAGGCAGGTACAGGCGAGTACGCGGGCTTCTGGGGCTGGGCAGGCGGCGGCCAAAGGCCTGCCGAGGGCCATGGAGGGCACTGGGGATCGTGGCCAGTGCTGCGCTTACTCCTGCGGGCTCTGGCCCCTGCCTCCGCCCCCGCCTTCCTGCCGCGAAGCCGAAAGTGGCGAGGCCGATTGGCGCCTGCGCCGCTTCTTGGGGCTGAGACCTGCCCCGGGTCTGGGGTATAGAGGTAAACTGAGTCACTTCTAGGTGAGAGCAGTCCTACTTGGGTGGCATTATCCCCACTGGGTTACAGGATAGGTCCCTCCCCGGCCACGCCTTGGAGTCGCGGCCCTCGCCGGTTTCCGCAGAGGTAGCGCCTCCATTCTGCTCCCCACAGCCGGCACCCCAGCGCCCGGGGGTCTTGCCCGGTTCCCAGCACTCTTCACCGACCCGTAAGGGCCGGGACCCGCTCTAGCCGCCTCCTTCCGCACCCCTCCCCCTCGCGGCCCGAACCCCCAGTGCTCGCTCCGCAGGCTCTCCGCAGTGTCAACTTACACGCCTTATATAGTCCGAGCAGGCTTCAGCTGCGGCTGCCTGCCGGGACCTGGGGGTGGGGGAGAGAAGCGCGGCCCCTGACTCACCCTGCCGTCCAAGACACGGGGCTCGCTCGGAGCGGGCCCTGCCAAATTAGCTCCACAGCCACCCCTGAATGAAAAGCGCCTCGATCCTGAATGAGAGCTCCTTTCACCTTTCCAGTCCTTGAGAAAGGGGACTCCTCTTGTCTTTCTAAGAGAGGTCTGAGGTTTGGCCCATCTAAAACTTTGGAGATACTTGCCCACCTTCGGTGTGCTTAGCATCATACCTGCTTGGCACCTGCCCAAAGATGGTGCCCAGATCTCGGGCTCTGCTTGCCTGCCATGCCCATCACTCACTGTCTCTTCTCTCCTCTCAGGAGAGGCACCATGGATTCCTTCAAAGTAGTGCTGGAGGGGCCAGCACCTTGGGGCTTCCGGCTGCAAGGGGGGAAGGACTTCAATGTGCCCCTCTCCATCTCCCGGGTGAGCCTGTGCTGGGAAATAGACAGCCTCAGGAGTCTGGGTACTCAGGTCTGCAGTGGGTGATCAGAGAGGATGAGCAGGAGCAAGCCAGAGGCCAGCAAGCCAAGAAGTGTCAAGGTTCAGAAATATAATGGTTGGTGCTGGGAGTTTTGCTTAGTTTCTGCACCTGCCTTGAAACCACAAGGTCCTGAGTTCGATCCCCAGTACAAAAAAAAAAAGACATATAACAGTCACATGCCACAAAGACTCCCAAATTAGTCCTTGGAGAGAGGACCCCCCAAACTCTCTGGCATTGTACTTGAGGACATTTCACCAGGCTCCTGTGGTCATCTTTGGGGCACAGGGGTGGAAATGGAGACTTTTCTGTAGAGTGGCAGTCTCACTTCTCTGGGAGGTATCTGAGTTTGAAGGAGCAACGTGTGGCATCAGACACCAGACAGGGCACTTTGACTGTAAGTCCTTTAACATTGCTATCACCTGTGGAATGGCAGTTGTCATCCTGTTTTGCCAAATGAGACAATTTAGAGAGGTGCAAGGTTCATTTGGCAAGTCCATGGCAAAGCAGGGATTTGCGTTAAGCCATAGGACGGCCTGTACTTTTTGGAAGTTAGAGAATGGGTTCTATTCCCAGCCTATGTGAAGACCTCACTTGGATCCTCAACAGTTAACATCGCCATCCTTGTTCTCAGACAGAACTTGCTGGCCTTTGACCCTAAGCAGAACTGCAGTAAGGCAGGGCTCTGGGCCTCTGACTGCTTGGATTTGGATTCGGGATGCCTGTCCTAGTCTGGGTGGAGCTAGGGACTGGCTCCTCCCTGTGACAGGGGGATTGCCTTATAAGCCCAAGAATGCAGTTCTCACTGGGATGCACAGCAATGGCTAGACTGCAGAGCTGGTCAGAGTTAGCTTTGGCCTGGACCCCTGAACCCCATCCACAGGTTCTTCACTGGACATCAGACTGCAAGGGCTGGTTGTGGGACCCAGAGCAAATTGCCAGAGTGGATGAGGCCACCGCCTGGGTTTGGTATTGCTGACTGTGGCCTAGGGGTCAGGAGGCGAGGACTTCCTGTTCCCACACCCCTCTCCATAGAGGCCCAGCCAGCCCCCTAGAGCCGGCAGCTTTTTGCAGGAAGCTCGGGGCAGGCCCATCCTGGAGGAGGCCAGAGAGTTTTCCAGGCACTGCCCAACCTGAAAGGGCCTCGGGGCAGACTGTCTGAGGGAGTTGCGCGTGGTGTCCAGGATAAGCGGTTGGGCAGCATTCTCAGGGATCCTTCCAGAGGGCTTTCCTGAGACCTGTGTGGAGTGGAGTGACTGAGGGCAATGGTTCCTGTACTCAAAAGTGCCCTCTGTACCATCTGCAGACCTACCCTGTATTCCCACTTTGTGGAAAACTGGCCAGTGTTGCTCCTTTAGCCTTAGTTTCTTCATTGATGAGAATGGCCTTTCAGATGTGGCCTGTTGGGGGCACTCTGGCCCTGTGCTCCCTGTCTTTTGCCCCATCCTGTGGGTGGGGATGCCATGGAGCCCAGCCCCAGAGTTGGATCTAGGCCCTGAGGGGTGGAGGGGTAGATGGGTGGGATGGTCTTTCCTGAGCTGGGCCAGCCCCCTACCCCTGCCCTGACCCCAGAATGGAGGGAGAAGGGAGAGGCTGGGGCTGGCTAGAGGCCCGGCCTGGGAGATGAGGTAATGTCTGGGACTGGGGGGTTGGGCAGCTCAGCAAATCCCTCAGGCTGACTCACCCCTGTCCGTGGTGTCCAGCCCCCCAGCTTTTTCCCTCCTCAATTCTTTGTGCTGACTCCTGCCCTAGTCCCAAATTCTCCCACAAGCCACCTCTTCAAAAGCTCTCATGCTTCGCTTTTTCTCTCTGACCTTGTCCCACCCTTCACTCCCTTCCTGCCCTCCTCTACCAGCTTTGGGGAGAAGGTAATCCCTCCCCCTCAGCACACACTCCTTTTCCTGCAGCCAGCTACTCCTCCCTACCCCCAAGACCCCCACCTTGGTCCTAGCTTGGCCCACACCTCCCAAGAAGCAGGGAGTGACTAAACCAGATTTCCCATATACTGACTCACCATGACCTTCAATAAGTCACTTCCTTTAAAGGATGTCACTTTCCTGTGCCCATTATAGGGGGTTACACTGACTTAAGATGAGGTGGGGATCCACACCCCAAGCCCAGCCAGGGACTCGGGGAGTGTTTCTAAGGGTATTGACCCCTTTGGTGGTCCCACTCTCAGCCTGGAATGATAGAGACTTAGGATCTGGATCAAATCCAGGCCCTGCCTCTTAAGTGGATGACTTGAAGCAAGGTGCTAAATCTCTGTTTTCCTATCTGTGAAATGGGTATAAATCCAGACTGCCACAGAATTCCATGTCATACTGTGGGAATGATGGGTGCTCAGTACAGGTGAGCTGCTTTGACTACTGTATTTATTACTGAGCAGAGGATGAAAGCACCAGCAGCTCTACATTTTTAACATCCCCTTGTAAGTGTGAAATAGAGCTGTCAAACCCAGCTCCCCCATTTGCCCCCACACAGGTCCTTCTGCCTCTAGCATCTCTAGAAACTTCGCTGCCCCACCCTGCTTCAGCAAACTATGCACTAACTCTACTGAGGAGTCCTCTTGGGGCCTCAAGCAGCCTGTAACCCCTCATTTCCACCACGACCTGTGAAATATAAACTGAGTGCCAGATGGCAGGGTAGCCTCGTGGGCGCAGACCCATGGACAGCCGCCTGCCTTGCGTTTCCAGGGGTCAGCTGGCTAGACCCAGTAGGCTCCGTCAGGGCCAGCTTTATCGAGAGCGTGGAGACACCCTGTCCCTGACTTGAAGACTGCTCGTGGCTCCCTTACACACAAGGCCCACGCTTGCTTCCTTCCTGGGGTATTTGAGGCTTCTCTGAATCCCAGTCTCCATTCTCCTTTGACTGAGCCTCAGTGTTTCCCAGAATCCAGCCTTCTGTACTTACCATACAAACCAGGGATTCCCATCTCTGAGCCCAAAGGATTGAGGGGGGTTGGGGCTTAGGCCTACAAAGCTCCAGTGACACCTAGGGCCATGTTTAGACACCTTTCACAGCTAACCTGACCATGGCAAGAACTCATTCCCAGCTCTTAATGGAGTCCAGGCAGATTCCCACAGAAGGCCCTGGACTGGGTGTTGGCAGTGAAAGAGGCCAGTGATACACCCAGCAATGCCAGGGCCACCGCTGCCACATGCACAAGCTAGAGGACATAGCTGGTAGGTGGACCAGCAGGGCCCCCAGAGGCTATGGTCATTGGGCAGAAGTTTAGGTTTTAGCCTCCGAGTGGCTGGGCCATGAGGGAGAGGCATGGAGGTAAATAAATGGTGTGATGAGAGAAATTGTGTGGTTTTATTGGGCACCACCCCCTCCAACGTCACTTTAGTATCCAACAGCTGCCTAGAGATATGGTGACTGAAGAGGTCTCTGAGTTCTAGATCCTTCCTCTCCCCGCAGCTCACTCCTGGAGGCAAAGCAGCGCAGGCTGGCGTGGCGGTGGGCGACTGGGTGCTGAGCATCGATGGCGAAAACGCAGGGAGCCTCACCCACATTGAAGCCCAGAACAAGATCCGGGCCTGCGGGGAGCGCCTTAGCCTGGGTCTCAGCAGGTGTGGGCCCTGGCTGCCCCGGGGGCTCAGCATGTCCTCTGACCTGACCTGCCTCACCGCTCTCCCTTTTCTTCTAGGCCTCAGCCAGTTCAGAGCAAACCGCAGAAGGTAGGCTGAGGGCTGGAGACATCTGGGCTGCGGGTGGGAGGGGCTTGGACTCCGAGCTGACCTGGCCTCCCTGGTGTGGCCTCGGACCTTCCATGCTGGCCGAGAGCTGAGGCTTAGATGCCAGACTGGGCTGGGTTAGGGGAACTGGGCATGGACCTGGGGGCTGCCGCACGGTCTGGGCACACGCATGTCTGCCTGCCTGTCCGCCTGCCTCCTTCCCACCGGCCTGTGCTGCTTGCCCGCCCACTGTTGGACCCCCCTTGGCCATGACGGCTGAGATCATCGCTCCCAAATGGGCCCCTTGAAACCCGAGTCGCCCCCTTCCCCGTAGCCTTCGGCCAGATGTGTGGGGGCGGGGCTGGAGCTGCTGCTAGCCTTTCCGGAGGCGCCCCACTCCCACCTAGGTCCCCACCCACTCCTGCCCTGGCCCTGCCTGGCTCTGTCTCCGCCCAGGCCCTGGCCCCTGCCGCGGACCCCCCGCGGTACACCTTTGCACCCAGCGCCACCCTCAACAAGACGGCCCGGCCCTTTGGGGCGCCCCCGCCTGCTGACAGCGCCCCGCAGCAGAACGGGTACGTCAGCCCCTGCCCGCCCACGCCGTCCAGTCCTTTCTTGGCCCCAAGCCCGCTGCACACTGCTGCTCCGTCTGCGCTAAGCCCCAGCCGGGCGGGAACCGTGCGGCAGCGACCCCTGGCGGCCAGGGAGGGGGCTGCAGGCACAGGGCCCCTTGCGAGAAGGCACTGTCTTGGGGTCTCTAAATGAGCCAGCCTCCTGCGCCCCCGCCAGCGCCCTGGAGCTGAAGTGTGGCTTTGAGCCAGCTGAGCCCTAGATACTCTGCTGCCTTGCACACCCCACCGGTGACCCTCCCTATCTTTCGTCCTCTCCCTATGTCTGTCCCTTTATCTGTCCATCTGTCTGTTTCCTTCACAGGTGCAGACCCCTGACAAGTCAGTGAGCCCCCTCTGCCTGTTCCTTTTCTCCTTCCTTTCGGCACTCTGGGCGGTAGCCCCACCCCACCCCGGCTGCCCTGCTGCCCTCTCTCACTTACCTTCCCACCCCACCCATAGCAGGGTCCTTGGTCTCACCTTACCCTGTCAGTGTCACCATGACCCCTGGGCACCAACCCTGGGAGGGGCTGCCCCTACTGCCCGCAGCTTTGTGAGGTTCTGAGCTCCCCACCTCCCCACAGACAGCCGCTCCGACCGCTGGTCCCCAATGCCAGCAAGCAGCGGCTGATGGAGAATACCGAGGACTGGCGGCCGCGGCCTGGGACAGGCCAGTCCCGCTCCTTCCGCATCCTTGCCCACCTCACGGGCACCGAGTTCAGTAAGTGCCAGCCTGGGGCAGGGCGGACTCTCCCAGCCCTGGCCTAGGTCTGACCCTCTTTGGGGACTCAAAGGCTGGGGTGGCCCTCGTTTCTCTTGGCCAATTCCTGCCTCTGCTCTCCCAGTGCAAGACCCGGATGAGGAGCACCTGAAAAAATCAAGGTAAAAGGCTAGTTTTTGCCCCGTCTCCTAGCCACAGCCCCCTGTCCCCTCCTGGCCTTCCCCTGCCAGAGTGCTTCATTCTCCTTCCTTCCTCCTTCCTTGTTTCTTTCCATCCTTTTTCCCCGCCTTCCTTCCTCCTCCCTACCTCCCTTGCATCTCTCCTTCTTTCACTTCCTTTTCCTTCTCTCTGCCCCTCAGGGAAAAGTATGTCCTGGAGCTACAGAGCCCACGCTACACGCGCCTCCGGGACTGGCACCACCAGCGCTCTGCCCACGTGCTCAACGTGCAGTCATAGCCCACCCTCTCCGGCGGGCTGCCCTCTTTGCTTCTCTCCCTCTCTGTTCCTCCTGCCCATGGCACTCCAGCTTCTGCCTACCTCGTCTACCCCTATTCTCCCCCGGCCTGAACCTCCTGCTGGACTGACCCGGCAGCCCACCTGGCACAGGGCCTGGCTTCATCTGACACTGCCTTCCCTCCTTGCCCTGTGGTACTGCTGTGTGCTAGGGCTGTGCCGCCTTTGGGCATTGGAATAAACATTCTCAACCTGCTTTTTCTGCCTCTCTCTTCTATCTTTGTGGGCCTGGTTTGCATTTTGGGTGTGAGGGGGTTGATGGCTCAGAGTCAGTGTGGGCCCTGCCGGTCTTGTCTTAGTGGGAGTCGTCAGAGAGGCTCTGTGGGCTGAGAGGGGCCCCAGAGTTGTTCCAGGAGTAGGAACCCTGCTCCACCCCTCAGTCGTGTATACCAGACCCCATACCTGAAACCTGGCTGTGAGAAGCAGCTGTTCCTGTCCCAGAGCCCAGCCTAGCCACTCTCAGGCACCTAGGCATCTCCCATGACTGGGGGCAGGGGCACATGCCAGGAGCCTCAGCCATGCAGAGCCTTGAATGGCAGATCTTGCAGCCAGGTGCCCAGGACAGAAGCCCCAGCCCCAGCCTCAGCGACACCCCAGGATCCCTGGCCTGGTGAGAGATCGGACTTGACCTGAAGAGGGTGGGCAGCCACTAGGACATGGGGTTGGGGGCTCCTCTGTACTGCCCCAGGTTCTGTCCTGCATCCCTTGGGGTCCCCACGCACCTCCCACTGGAGCCACTTTCCTTGGCCCTGGCAGGCCCCACCACCCCCAGCCCCACCAGCCGCCCACCCTGGGCTGTGGACCCTGCATTTGCTGAGCGCTATGCCCCAGACAAAACAAGCACAGTGCTGACCCGGCACAGCCAGCCAGCCACGCCCACACCACTGCAGAACCGCACCTCCATCGTGCAGGCCGCTGCTGCCGGTGGGGGCGCCGGAGGGGGTGCCGGAGGAGCTCACAACGGCAAGACTCCCGTGTGCCACCAGTGCCACAAGGTCATCCGGTGGGTGGCCATTTTCCCTGTCTTGTCCTTTTCTGTCCCTCCCTACCCGTCTTGCCTCAACTGCCACTGAGAGTGGGGTTCAGTTCCCAGTTGGAGGTGGATAGGAGCCTGGCCTGGGTCTTTGGGTTCTTAATTCCACACTATGTGCCCCTCTCCCTCCCCCCTCCACACTCACCCCTAGCACAGTTCGTCCTGATGCCATGAGGAAGGTGTCAGCAGCAACCTGAACTACCGACTCACTGCTAGATGCACTGCTTTCTGGATGAGGAAGGGCCTGTCCCTTCCCGCCCTTCTGCGACGCAGCCCTGTTCACTCAGTCTCTGTTAAGCCTCCGCCGTCAGAGCTGCAGGTCCTGCCCCCGGCCAGGTGGACAGGACAGGATCTTCCTGGTGTTCAGCACATGCTGGCTACCTCTGTCCCAGGTCACTGTCCTCAGGGGGTGTCCTCAGGTTTAAGCTGTCAGCTCCCACTCAGTTTTCCTGGCTTGGAAACTCCAGCCTTCAATGCAGTGCAGTGTGACCAAGACTCGTCATGTATGACGCTGGACAAGTTTCTTCCTAAGCCCGTCTTGGAGCTCCAGCCTCATCTGCATATATTCCCTCCGTTGCCTCCCTCAGGGGCCGGTACCTGGTGGCACTGGGCCATGCATACCATCCGGAGGAGTTTGTGTGCAGCCAGTGTGGAAAGATCCTGGAGGAGGGTGGCTTCTTCGAGGAGAAAGGGGCTATCTTTTGCCCCCCGTGCTATGATGTGCGCTACGCTCCCAGCTGTGCCAAGTGCAAGAAGAAGATCACAGGCGTGAGTGGGGCTGGCGGGTGGGTGACGACCACTTCAGGAAAGCGTGTCTGAAATCCATCAGCGAGGACTGCTTTTGAGCAGACATCAAGCCAGCTTCTTTGCATGTGCTCTTCAGGTTACTTGTAGGTCCATAGAGCTAGGCTGCAGCTCAGAGGCAGTGCACTTGCTCAGCATGCCCAAGGCTCTGGGTTCCATCCCCAGTGCTGGAAAAAAAATTTTTTTTAAAGAAATGTCTTGAGTCAAATGACTGGATGCCCCAAGGCACTAAGTTCAGACCCAGATGAATACAGATACTGTGGTCCTCAGGACTGTCATTCGCCAGGTCTCATTCCCCACAGTGCTTTTTCCTGGAAGTAGCTGAAATAGTCCGTTAGTACCTTCATAGTTCCATCTCCCCATCCCTGGGCCACAGATGAAGAGAGCACCCCTGTCCCAGCTGGTGGATCAGAAGTCCCAGCTCTGTTGCTCTTGGCCCAGCTTGGGTCACATGACCATCTGATTGGAACTTAGGTGACTGATTAGCCTGAGTTATACTCACCCCTGGATCTGAGGCAAAGTGGCTCCATCAGCCAGATGAGCAGGAGGGATAAGTTGTTCTCTAAAACCAAAATGACAACGTCCTAAGAAGGGAAATGATGCGCTGAGTACAACAGCACCGTGAGGGATGCTGAGGCAGGGGGATGGCCATGAGTTTAAGGCCAGCCTGAACTACAGAGCGAAACTGGGTCTCAAAAAATAGTGGTGGGGCCAGGGATTTAGCTCAGTGGTTCTGGCGCCTGTCTTGCAAGCGCAAGGACCCAGGTTCGATCCTAGGTAACCACATACAATACTGGGCGTGGAGACTCATGCCCAGCAACAATTAGTACCACATACCACAGTGGTGGGCACAGTGGCTCATGCCTATAATCCCAGCACTCGGGAAGCAGAGGCAGGAGAATTGCTGTGATGTGAGTTTGAGGCTGAGCTCAGGGCCAGCCTGAACCAGAAAGTGAGACCCTCTCTCAAAAAAACCTTAAAAAATAAACACCTAAAAAAAAAAGGTGGAGAAAGGGCCTGGGGATGTAACTCAGTGGTAGAGTACCCCCTGGATCCCATCCCCAGGACCACAAAAAAGGAATGGCTGTGTAGGCCAAAAGATAACTGCCACACCATTTAAGATTGCATTTGGCAAGAGGTTTAAATAGAGAAGGTTATTTATTTCAATCCCAGGAATTCCAGCACTGGAACAGCAGCTAAAAGGATCCTATCCTTTTCTCACCTTTTTGCTCCAGGATCATTAGCATTGTAGACCTTCGTCTCTGACCTTATTATGTCATGGTTGTCAGATGGCTCTTACAGTCCCAGGCCTATCTTAACTCCAAGCGGAGCGGGAAGGAGCAAATTACATTCTCTGCTAAGGGAAGGGATGCTAAAGATCAAAGGCAGGCCTCGCTCAAACCAAGAACACACTCTACTGTGAGCTACATCCAGCACCAGTAGCAGTGTTTCAATAAGGTTTTGTCTTCGAACTCAAAGAAAAGACTGGACCTGGCTTTCATCTTTATGGCACTGGCTGTAACAGTTATCGTAGAACTTCCTTGGGCTGCGAGGGAAGCAGAAGGTCCTGTATAGTCGGCTGCAGGATCCCTCACAGGTACTGAAGTCCAAGGATGTTCAAATCTCTTATATAAAATGGAGTCATATTTGCATGTAATCTACCATTGTCCTCTTGTATACCTTTTTTGTTTGCTTGTTTGTTTTGAAGACAGGTTCTCACTACATAGTTCAGGGCTGTCCTTGAGCCCACTATGTAGTACAGGCTGTGCTCAAACTGGCAACAATCCTCCTGCCTCTTCCTCTCCAGTACTGGTATTGCAGGCATGTGCCACTATGCTTAGCTTCTTGTATACTTTATTTTTTTATTTATTATTTATTTTTCAGTACTGGGAATTGAACTCAGGACCTGGCTCTTGTCAGGCAGGCACAGCACCACTGAGCTACATTCCTGGCTATCCTTTAAATCATCTCTAGAGTACTGATAAAACCTAATACAACGTAAATTTTATGTAAATGGCTATTATACTACATCGTGTAGGGAATAATAATGAGGGAAATATCTGTATAGGTTCAGTATAGGTGCTCATACTGGGGGTGGCTGAGTATTCTTTGTTTGCAGGGGGAAAAAAGACAGTACAGGTAAGGTTGACAAGCTGAGTGGGTTCTTGCTATACACGTGTAAAAACTGAGGACCATAGAGGAGCAGCATCTGCCCACGGTGGCCCAGAGCCTGAGTGCTGGGCCCGGAGCTGTCCCGGACCCCGCTTCCTCTCCCTGGGCCTCTCTGCACCCAGAGGCAAGGCTGCCCGATGTGGCCAGAAAGTTCTGTTGTGGTGCTGTTTCTGTTGTTGGTTTTGTTTTCTTGGAGACAAAGTCTTCCTGTGTAATAGTTCAGGCCTCCCTTGGACTCACTGAGGAACCTCTACTGCTCCCTCCCAGGGCCCAGGAGTCTGACCTATTGCCTGGCAGGGGTCCCACTACCAGGAGTTCCTTGGAAATACTTCCTGCCGCTGGCCTTGTTCCCTACTCATGCCCACACTAAGGAATGCACTTGCCCTTGGGTCATTCAAGTTGGAACACGGGGAGAGCGTATGAGGGGGTCAGATGGTTTCTGCAGAGTTGGCAGAAGCTGTGGATGAGGACAGATGGTAGCAGAGGACTGGCCCAGTGTGGGGGTCATGGCAGAACCTCTGTGCTCTCAAGTCTAGTCATACCAGCCCTTCTCATTCATACTCCAGCCATTTGCCCTTTCCCTTTTACCAGTGATTTCTGTTCCCTCTACCACAGGGCCTTTGCACACGCTCAGCACCCTTTTTACCTTACTCCTCATCAGGGACTGAACTATCACTTCTTCAGGACCACTGTTCCCCGTGAGCCAGCCCCTCACCTGCAGTTCTCTCACTGCACCTCAGTCCTTTGGTTATTTTCCTTGCCCAGGAGTGTTTGCATCCAACACTGGGCCCCACCTTAGAACTAATCAGTAAACACTTGAACAAGGCTGGAAGTGGCCTTTAAGTGGAATTGAACATGAGTAGGAATTTGTTCCGAGAGGATGCAAGCAGAGGGAATAGCTTATGTTGCAGAAAGTATTAGAGGAAGCAGAAGAAGTGGGCAGAGGCCCAGGTCAGACTTGGAGCTGAGTGGCCGAGATGGTCAGATATACCTCTGAAATTTCCTGGGAGTAGGGGGCAGGGTGGAAGGCAGAGCTGGAGCCAGAGAATTAGAGGCTACTGGGGCCTGGGCCAGGGCAGTAGGGATGCCAGCAACAGATAAATTTAGTACATCTAGGCAGGAAGAAACAAATTGATAACTGGTCCACAAGTCCTAGTAAACACTGGCAGAAACCAGCTTCCCAGTTCTGGAAGCTGTCTTGGCCACCCCACCCTGCAGAAGCTTGTTGTAGCACCTGATAGGAGCCCTTGTCCTTCACTTTGACCCTTTGTCCCTTAATACAAGCAGCACCAGGCAGTGGGAAGAGCTGGGTCTGGAGCTAGCCAGGTGTGGGCAGTTTCCAGCTTCTGTTGGCTGTGGGGACCAGGGCAAGTCACTTTCTCTGAACCTCAGTGACTCCTGGCCAGCATGACCTTGAGATACACACAAGATATTCGATCGAAGTAGGTAGAGAGCACGACCAAGCCATCAGAGAGTAGGTGTCACATTGGTATCTTGCTTGACCACACTTTCATTTCTAAATCGATGGCCATCATTTAAGTAAAGGGGCTAGAAATGTACCTCAGTATAAAGCACTTGTCTAGCATTCTTGAGACACTAGATTTGATCCCCGGCACTGGAAAAAGAAAAGGCAAAAAAATTTCAAGACACTTTAACACCTAGATTTCAACCTGAGCTGCCCAGGTATCCCTGAATGTACTGGTCAGTGCTCCCCATAGAAGCAAAACAGAAAATTTCCTCCATAACAGCCCCAATCTAGCCCTTGGAAGGATTAATCTGAGACCACTGGCTGTTCTTATAGAAGCCCTACAAGGGCAGGTTCATAAGGAGACAACCATGTCTCCAGATAAGGTAAAATTATTAGCCAAACCACCCCATGCTGTCCTCTGCCCACTCCGATCTGAATGCTGCTACCTGGGTTGGAACCCTGGATGGATAGTCCAGCCGTAGAAGAGTCCATCCCAGAGCCCACCTCTGCTTCCTCCCACCTCCGGTGGAGCCAGTTTCAGTTAATTCCATCCCAGAGCCCACCTCTGCTTCCTCCCACCTCCGGTGGAGCCAGTTTCAGTTAATTCTGATGAGGAGTCAGTATGGTCCAGGCACTTTTGGGACAGACCCATTTGTAGAGCTGTTGCTGCTTCATGCCC
Source organism: Petromus typicus (assembly GCA_004026965.1). NCBI lineage: Eukaryota > Metazoa > Chordata > Mammalia > Rodentia > Petromuridae > Petromus > Petromus typicus. The sequence goes on from PVIR01000498.1 coordinate 14,976, forward strand.
TCCTGGCTCAAGATTGTGGCCAGAAGAAAGGAAGAGAGACAGAAAGCGAGAGATACAATTAAGTAAGTTAATCTGAACGTACATCAGTGAGACATTAGTTGGAGGGAATAAAAAGGTGCCAGGAGCATGGCAGAGGAAGGCAGGCTGAAAATTTACTGATGTGATCACCGGGCCATGTGGGACGGCGACATTTATGCGGAAACTTAAAGGAGTGAGGAACCAGGGAGCCTTGAGGTTGTGACGAAAGTGATCAGAAGGGACAGCCAGTAAAAAGCGCCAAGACTGCCTGGCCTTCAGTGGCGGGCCGAGGCCATTACAACAAGATCGACTTAAGACTAAGAGGAGACGGGTGGGGGGTGACCAGTCCCCCCGGCCCTTGGGCCCTGCACTGGACCTGGCAGTGTTCTCAGCAGGGATTGGACTGATGTGGACTGAAGAGACTCACTGATGCCAGGACGGGGTTGTCTGGAGGGGCCGACATTGGAGCACAGAAGCCAGCTTTGTGGGGTCACACAGGCCAGAGACAGCCGCAGCTCACTTCGGAGACACTGATGGATCCTGGAGGATGCGCTGGCTGGCTTGACTTGGGATGTGAGAGCAGGGAGGGAATTGGGCCTGAGGAGTCTCCATCCACTCCAGGAGGAGCGGGTTTGCAGTGTGGAGACTGGCCACAGAGCCAGGGGGATGTACTGTTTACCAGAAGCAGGAGGAAGGCCAAGGCTGGCTTCCTGTGGCCTGTGTCTGGTGGAGGGGCTGCACCCGACAGTGACTGTCGCCTCTTCTCAGGAGATCATGCATGCCCTGAAGATGACCTGGCACGTGCACTGCTTCACCTGTGCAGCCTGCAAGACACCCATTCGCAACAGGGCCTTCTACATGGAGGAAGGGGTCCCCTACTGCGAGCGAGGTACCACGGGGGTGGCCCAGCGAATAGCAAGAAGGGACAGGTGAAAGGCAGGCATGAATCTGGGCTCCCATCCCTCCCTGTCTATCCCCAGACTATGAGAAGATGTTTGGCACAAAATGCCGTGGCTGTGACTTCAAGATCGATGCTGGGGACCGCTTCCTGGAAGCCCTGGGCTTCAGCTGGCATGATACGTGCTTCGTTTGTGCGGTGAGGGCCCCCCCTCAGACTTGAGCCCTGCCTGCAGCCTTCTGCCCACTCCTGCCTGGGGGAATGCATGCGGGTTCCAAGGGATCACTCCTGCCGTCCTCAGCTCCTTGTGACTAGACCTTTGCTGTCCCCAGATATGTCAGATCAATCTGGAAGGGAAGACCTTCTATTCCAAGAAGGACAAGCCTCTTTGCAAGAGCCATGCCTTCTCCCACGTGTGAGCTCCTCTGCCCACTGCTGCCCTGCCCTACCCAGCCAGAAGGTGAAGGTCTGGAGTTCCCTGGTGGGGCTAGCGATGGTCACCCCAGCCCCTCTCTGGGCAGAAGCCTGGGGTTCCCTGGACACTGTCCCACCTCATCACCCCTTCCCCTCTCACACACACTTCCCCCACTACTCCCTCACTCTGGTGCTGGCCACACCGGCCCCTGTTCACCCCCAGGACCACAATAAACCCGTATCCAGCTGTGCACCGTCTGCCTCCCATCATGCATCAGAAATGGTGGGCTTCGACGCATAAAACAGGGTGGGGGTTAGGGGTGCTTTTCTTGGAGTGACCGTGGTCAGTGGTCCTCCTTATGAGGACATAGAAGTGGTCACAGGGAGGACCTAGTGCTAGATAGGAGAAGAGCCACTGGCCTGGCCTGGCTTGGAGGCCAGGAGTGGATCTGCAGAGATGGGGCAAAGAAGACAAAGCTGGTGTGAGCTGGAAGGGGTATCTGTGATCCCCCCTCATCCAAATGCTTGAGAGTAGAATAGTGGGTGGGGCTAGAGAGGGTGGTCCCAGGTCCTGGAAAGCCCAGCGGGGGCCAGGACTGTTTCTTCATGGGGCAGGGTTCGAAGTAGGGAAGATACTTGTGTGGTAGAAAGAGGCCCGGAGGACAGTGAATGGCGTACACAAGAGGAGGGCTGGGAGGAGGGGTTGGGACAGTGGTCCAGGCGGCAGAGGCCAAAGAAAGGCAGTGGCAGAGATAGGACCTTGTATCAGGTCCCAGGAGCTCAGAGTAAAGACCCAGAGGACAAGGGGTGGGGAGGGCAGCTTGTTCGGCATCAGGTGTATACCAGACGGTGTGTATCAGGTCTTGTGATTATCCCACCAGCCCTACAAAGTTATCTGCAGTTAGATGTTTTCTAGATACAGCTCAGAACGGTTGAGAAACTGGACCACAGTCCCACAGCCTGTCCCAAAGCCAGACAAGGAACCAGGCTTGAAGCTTGTCCTAAGACTGGCTGCCACCAAGCCCCATTTGCCAGCTGGTGTGCTGCCTGGCACACTGAGGCCTGGACGCATCATTCTCAGAGGCTTCTTGCTTCCCACTATACCACCCTCGAGGAACTGTCATCTCTCCAGCCTGATCTGGAGGGGGACAGAAGAGAGGACACCACACCAAGAGGCCAGGCCAACTGTGCTCGTGGGTGCCTGTCCTTTCAGGGTCCCTGGCACTGGGGCCTTAGGCACATGTATTGGCATTTTAAACAGATCACTGGACAGGGCCTGGGGTGTGTGGTCACTGGTGAAGCCCTTTTCCTGGCATGCAGGAGGGCCTGGCTCGGTCCTCAGCACGTGAGCACACGCGCACACACACACAGGGCCCGGCTCAGTCCTCAGCATGTGCGCATACATACACACACACACACACACACACAAGTCCTTAAGGGTCTTGGTTGTGTCCTGTCTCCTATCCTTGGGGAATGAGTGTAGGGTCATGTTGCTTCCCCCATGTCCATGTCCTGCCAGGGTTCAGAGCAGTGCCTGGCTGATAGTGGATGCTGAAAACTACGTTCGTGTAATGACTGAATGAGGTGCTGAGGAGACAAATTCAGAAAGCAGCTGAAGAGTCAAGACTAGGTTCACCTCGACTTCAGTTCGGGGCACTCAACATGAATGCCTTTGATTGAGTCCTGGGGAGAGCCAGGGAGTAGAGCACACGCAGGTGACCTCAGCGGTAAAGCAGGTGGGATGTGGCTTCCTTTCAACCCAGACATCCCGAGCATATTAAGCACTGAGTGTCTTTCACTTCACAAGTGAAGTGTACTCTTTTCCACTTCTCTGAACCATGACACCCTCTCAGTCCATCCTTGGTTTCCATGGAGACAAGCGAGCAGGAGCACAGAGGCTAGTGGCAGTTGCTGCTGGGGGCCCGTCATGATTACAGCCCTCACCCTGAACCAAGGGCTCATGTGGGAATGCCAGGCCATCAGTCAGACCTGCCAGTTTATCAGCAGCATCCAGAGGTTCAGACTTTTATGTGAGAACTGGATTGTTAATAATGGCAACTGTTTCTTTATGTAAATCCTATTTTAAAAAAATAATACATAAGAGCAAATCCAGTGTGTGGACAGCTAGGGCCTGAGCGCAGGGAATTGAGAGCCTGGAACACTGGGAGCTCTGGGCAGGAAGGAGCCGCCAGGGGAGAGGATGGAGCCTCGGAGAGCTCCAGGGCAGGGAAGCGGGCAGGGCAAGAGTGTTTCCAGAAGTTGCCAACAATGTCAAGCAGGCAGATAAGGCTGAGGAGTCCCCATGGTATTTCGCAACAAGGTGACATTTGCCAGATCAGTTTAGCTGAGAGCTGGGGCTGCTGCCAGGGTTAAAGAGGAACAGGGCTGGGAGAAGGGAGGATGTGGAGGAGAGAGTGCAGACAGCTCTGCTGAGAGGCTGCCTGTGGTGGGCCAGTAGGAGGTCACTGCCAACTGAGCAGGTCAGGACAAAGGTGAGGGTGAAAGTGGGAAGTGGCTGCCAAAGGACTGGAGAACTCGGTGACAAGAGGATGTAAGAAGAGAGGCTGAAGAAAGCCAGGTTCAGTGTTACATGCTTGTAATCCCAGTATACAGGAGGACTGTAAGTTCAAACCCAACCTGAGCTACGTAGTTAGACTTTTTTTTTTGAGACAGGGTCTCGCTTTGTAGTTCCAGCTGGCCCTGAGCTCACTATGTAGTCTAGGCAAACCTGGAACTTGTAACAGTTCTCCTGCCTCTGCCTCCGCCTCCTGAGTACTGGGAGTACAGACATGAGCTACCACGCCTGGCACTGTGGTGTGCTATGTGCTACTGATTGCTGGTGGGGATGAGTTACCATACCCCACATGTATGTGGTTATCCGGGATGGACCAAGGCCCTTGCGCTTGCCAGGAACCACTGAGCTAAATCCCCGGCCCCACCAATCGCATAATTTTAAATCATCTTTTCTTTCTATGTGATGCTACTCTGTGGTCCTGGGGATTGAACCTAGGGGCGCTCTATCACTGAGAACAGCCCCACCCCTTTTAAAATTCTTTTTTTAATCTTTATTGGTACATTACATATACACATCATGATTGCACTCAACAATGAGAATTTGTACCAGTATATGACACAACTTAATTCTCATTTTTTCCCATAGCCCTACCTGCCCTACCACCCCACCCCCTATATACATAATCTTTGTTTCCTTTCTTTTTTGTTATAATCTCATTATTTTTCCCCTTTTTAAAATTTTGAGACAGTCTTGCTAAATTGATCAGGGCATCCTTGAACTGCCACTCTTCTTGCCTCGGACTCCCAAATAACAAAGATTATAGGTATGTGCCACCATGCTTGGCAAGAGGAATATTATTGAAAGCATGTTTCAGATGGGGAAACTGAGGCTTAAAGAGAGAGAAAAAAAGACCCTTCTAGCACCACCCAGCGGGCACGAGCTGAAACTGTTACTCCAAAGATCGAAGGTCAAGATGCTACCCCTGAACTACCCACTAAGCCTCTCCTGTCCCCTCCCATCCCTGTCACACAGGGCTGCAAGGCTCACTGTGTTCTCCGTGTTCCCAGTTGGGGTACAAGGCTGTGCAGGGGGAGGGAAATGAATGTCCTAGCGCCAGGCGGGGAGACCATTAACAACCTTGGAGAGTGCAGTGTACCCCACTGAGGGGGCAGAACCCGTGGCAGGGAGCTGAGTGGGCAAATGAAGAGGCAGCAGGCAGGGGAGGGGCTTTTTCCAGCTCCGCCCAGCTTGAGCTCTTTAGAGTCAGCAGGGAGAGAGGCGGTGGAGGGTGAGGGACTGTTTCCCCAGAACTGATGATTCTGTGGCTGCCTCCTCAGCACTGGGCCCCACATGGCTTGGTACACACAGAAGGCATCATAATCCCTGACTCTGCAGCACCCTTCTGGATAGAGAGCTGAGGCCCGAGGCTAAAGCCAGTGGCCACAGGTCAGTCGGGGAGCGGATGGTGGCCTGAATCCAAAGTCAGCTCTGATCTGCTCCCCGATGGGAATTGCACTTCAAAATTTAGGGAGACCATAGCCAGACAAGACGCTTCCCAACTGGGAGCACAAGGAGAGCTCAGGAGCCAGATGCTTGCGCTGTGGTGCAAGGGGTGCCGTTTCAGAGGGATCACTGAGGACCTCAGAACCAGACGGGGACATCTGGGGCACCAGCAGGACAATTCAGGTTCTACCCCCCTCTCTTACCCCTGATGAAAGTGATCAGTACTCAGAAACCAAGCAGATTACTTCATCTTTAACTAGTTTAAGAAAAAATGAGGATAATTTACCTAAAATAGTTAACAGCTTCAGAGGAGGTTGGATCAACCAGCCCCAGGTACCCACAGATGTCTCTTGTACCCTCCATCCTTCTGCCTGGTGCTGCTTTCCTCAGTGCTGGTGTCATTCTCAGGAGACTACCAGGCCCTCAGCACCTCCAGACCCACATCGTGCCAGCTCAGCAGCCCCAGTGGCCAGAGAGAGGCTTTTGTCCTCTCCCTTCTCAGTCCTGAAAATTGAACCCAGGGCCTTGCACTGACCTACAAGGCCACACCAAGTCTCTGAGTTACCCAGGCTGGGCTCAAACTTGTGATCATCTTGCCTCAGCGTCCCAGAGTGCTAGAATTACAAACATGTACCACCAGAGCCCTGAGGAAGTCCCAGGGCTAGTAGGCTTTAGGCTGACTTGCGTCATGGTTTCATCCCTAATGTAATCACTGAGTCTGACCCACTAGGCCTGGTTCCCTCTGGATCCTGTAAGATAAGAGCAAGGTGCTGAGCAGTCTGACCACAGATGTCCACTGCACTTCCGCCCTCCATGCCAGGACTGCAGCTCTTGACTCTTCCTGACCTTACGGCTTCCAGTTTCCGGAACTGCTTCTCACTGGACTTCGGGCTACCTTGTCCCTGAGTGTGGAGATGGGGGTGCTAGAAAAAGTGTGGGGGGTGTAGTGTGCTGAAGTGACACCGGACAGATCTGGGTTTCAGTCTAGACTGGGCTTTTCACCAGCTGGTGCTTCTGGGCAAGTCTCTACCCTTCTCTGAGCCTCAGTTTTCCAGTTATAAAAACAGCTAAGGTGTCTGCAGCCCCTACTGTGTATGCATTGTTACCATTTTCAGTACTTTCTAGAGACTTAAAAAAAAAAAAAACCCTCAAGCAAGGTGGGGGCTACAGTGCAGTGGCAGAGCATTTGCTTTAGTTCCATCCCCAGCACTGCAGGAAAAAAAAAAGTCCTCATACTAGTCTGAGGTTAGACCATTAGCGGAGCGAGGGGTGGGGCATGCCGCTTGTCAGGAACAGAGATAATGTGGTGAATGAAAAGGCTCAGTGCCAGGGGCGGAGGCCTGGGAAGTGCTGTGCACTCCAGCAGGATGAGGGGGCACTTTTGAAGGTGTGCTTGGTAGAATCTTGCAGAGACCAGCATGATGGAGCTAGCGAAGGCTTTACCAGCTGATCCTGCAAAAGTCCCGCGGCCCACGTGCCTCCTCTCAGCCTCGAAACCTTCCCTGCAAGGCATGGGGGAACACGGAGCTTGATTGTGGGGGTGGAGGGCAAGGCTGCCAGGAGAATGGGAGGAGGGTTCCCATTTTCCAAGCCTCCATCCAGTCCAATTTATCCTCGAAGAGAGAGGAGATATTTTAGCCAGTCACACAGCAAGGAACCCATTTCCGGTCCCAAATCTTGTTCTTATCTTCTCCACACCAGGCACCCTGAAGCCATAGGACCAGCCTCTCAGAGTGTGTGGGGAGCTCTGGAGGTGGCAGAGGCCGACACGTCAGTGACTTGAAGGGTGATCAATGCCAGGAGAGTGGCATAAATGAAAGCCTGGTAGGAGGACTTCCACCAACCAGCCACCCACCACAAGTGGGGTGTGTGGATTTCACAGGCATTTGGTGGCTGAAAAGAGGTGGATTTTCAGAGGACAAGAGACGAATAGTAACTGTCCACATCCTCCAGTCCAGGAAACTGGTACTGCGATGGTCACTGATGTGACCTTAGCAGAACTCTCAGTGCCTGAGAACGTGGGGGAGGGGAGGGAGGAAGGAATGTTGACACAAATCCTGCGTGAAATGTAGGCTAAGGGTGATGTGGAAGGGAAAAGGGTAAGGAGCGGGGATCCCCCTTCATTCTCTGAAAGTAGAGAGAATTGTGTGTGTTTTTGTAAACCGCAAAGTGCCCCACCCCTAGGCCTGGGGATCTAACCCAGGACCTACGCTAGGCTAGGACTCTACCACTGAACTACATCCCAGCCCTAAAACTGTTCTTCAACAGAATGTTTATTTGAAAATATCGATGACAAGAGGTGAAAGAGGGTGTGGCCAGGAGGAGATGGTAGGTGGCTGGTGGGGAAGCAGGAGTTTGAGGAAGGGAGAGCTTCGGTGATGATGATGTACATACAGAGCTTCTGCTTTTGGGGATGTGAAACTGAGTGAGCAGGAGGTTGGGGAGGGAGTAGGGGTTGAGAGAGAGGGAGGAGCTGTGAGGTGGGACAAGTCAAAGGGAGCAGGAAGGGGCCAAGGCCTGAGATACAAAAGCTTAGCCATCTGGCCCCTCTCCCAGGCACACCTCATGCTCCTGTTCTCTACGGGGTCTCCGACTCTTCATGCATCAGTGATGGGGAAGCTTTCCTCCTACCAGCTCCTCATTCCACCTTCAGTCACTCATTGCCTTGTCCACCTCCATTATATGTGGACTGTACCTACAGCCACTGCGTCTAGTGCCCAGCGACTGGGTCTGAGCCTCATTCTAAGTGGGAGTGGTGGGGACATTGCCAGGGCTGGAGGTCCACAGACACGGGGGCACAGGGAGTCACTGAGGCAGGGACCTGTGAAATGTTTGGGGTTTCAAAGGGTTGCCCCCGTAGCCGGATCCTTGAGTAAATCAATGCACATGCTGCTCTCCCCTTGGCCCAGATGAGCTCAGTCTCCAGCTCAGAACTCAGAGGCCCAGCTGCTATCATCACCTTCGCCTCCTGGACTGAGCTGGGTCCTGTCACCCATCCCTGATGGAGAATGGTCGAGGGCTTTAAGGCCTTGCCCCCAAAAGGAAGAGAGATGTTCCAGGAGGCTCTGGCAGTGGTGTCCACTTCCTTTTCTGTGCTCAGAGCTTTGGGAATATCGGTATCTCCAGGGTAGCCCTGGAGTGTCCTTGGAGGAGCTGTGCCCAGGGAGTCTGGGGTTAGATGCTGCTTCTAGGACTGTGTGGGTCCTCTGGGAGGTGTGAGGGTTGGGAGATAAGACAAAGGATTTCCTGTCCTCGACTGGGAAGACACAGGTGAGCAGGAAAAAGAGGCTGCGAAGGAAGCGCTGCTGAGCAGGGACCGAGATGGGCTGAACAAGACAGAGCAGCGGGAGGGGACGGTGCAGCGCGAGGGGACGTGGAGAATGGGTTGAGGCTTGCACGCTGAAGCTGGGGCTGAAGATGGGGCTGGAGCTGGGGTGGTGGTGGGGGGGTTGGGTTGGAGGTGGGCTTGGACTACAGACAGCAATGGACAGTGATATGGACAGACTAGGATGGGTCTTTCAGAAAGGACGCTGGCCGCGGACAGGCCAGGCATGGGCACGTACTAATGTGAACTGGGTTGGCCTGAGGGCTCGAACAGAAATGGTTTAATGTGAGATAGGATGCATGTGGGAGCGGGGTGAAGCAGCGATGGAAATCATTAGGCGAGGGTAGGGATGGCTCCGTTGGGGCCTAGGAGAAGGGAGGCGTCGGATATCACCCTGGAGCTAGGTAGGTTTGGGGATTTTGGAGTGGCGGCGGGGACCTGGCTGGGGTTGAAGCTGGGGACAAGCGTAGATGCCTAGGTTGGGGACAGGACGAGGTAGGCAAGGGTCCGAAACGTGCGTGGGACGGTCCGCAGAGCCGAGGGGCAATTTGGATTTCGGGTGAAGTCTGCCTCCAGGCGGTGGGCTAGGGGCGTGGGGGCGCCCCGGGGCAGGCCGGGAAGGTGGGGCGGGTCGGGACGGGGGAGCGGACCTCCCCCTGGGCCGGGCTGGGGCGGCGCTAGGACCGAGCAGCGGAGGGAGCGGAGGGAGCCAGCCGGGCGGAGCCATCGCCCCCCGCCCCCCGCCGGCCGGCTCCCCTCCCCCGGCCGCTGGCTCGCTCGGCTCGCGGCGCTGCAGAGGCTCGGAGGAGGCGGCGGCAGCGACTCCCTTTTCCTCCCTCCTGCGTCCGTCCGTCAGTCCGTCCGTCCGTGCGTCTGTCCGCTCGGCTTCGGTCCGGCCCGAAGCATGGCCGGCGTCAGCTTCAGCGGCCACCGCCTGGAGCTGCTGGCGGCTTACGAGGAGGTGATCCGGGAGGAGAGCGCGGCCGACTGGTGAGCCCCCAGCCCCGCGCCCGCCCCCGCCCCGGCCCTTTGTCCCCGCGCCGCCGCCGCGCCTTTGTTTCCGTCTGGTCCCGCCACCCCGAATAAGCCGGGGAGGGAGGGGGACCCCGAAATGGTGCATCGGTGCCGGGAGGGCCAGGGAGGGGCTGCCTTTGTGCGCGCCGGGGGAGGGGCCGCCCTGGGCCAGGCGGGGCGCTGCCGGCCCGAGCGCCCCGAGGCGGCCCTGGAGCGCGGTGGGAGCGCCGGCCGGTTGCTGGCCGGTCCGAAACGGGGTCCAGATGGGTGACCCGGGCCGCGTGGCCCTGCAAGTGCCCATCCCCCTCTTCTCCCTGCCCCCCCTCCACGGACCCGAGGGACAGGTGTGCACGGGCCGGCCAAGGGCACCTTCGCCACCTTCCAGCGGGCGAGGACCGGGCGGGGACGGGGCGGGGACCGAGGTAGCGGAGCCATCGCAGCCTGCCTTGCCCAGCCTGGCCGGCCCAAGCACAAAGGAAAGCTAGGGCGGGGGAGGAGCGCAGCAGGCTTGGGGCCAGGGCGCCCCGCCCACCAGGGGCTATTGGACTTGGCTGCCCCCCACCCACACTGGGTTGGGGTGTGATGGAAAGAGGTTCACTGCCACTCGGAATCCGAGAAGTGACTCCTTTACCCCTCGCGGGTCTCAGAGGAGCGGGAGGCAAGAAGGAGCCTTTTTCTCTAGTACTTAAAAGGGATTGCAGGGACTAGTCAACTAGGATTGAGACAGGAGGGGGCAAGTGGACCCAGCAGCTTGTCTAGGGAATCTGCTGAGAGAAACTATGGAGGGAACCCCCAGGGAGAGCTGACGGGATGAGTAGATCCACAGGGTCGCGAGTCCCTTTGCTCAGCAGCAAGAGGCACTCAGCTCCCCATGGGAGAGGAGCGGGGTTGCCCCCTACGCTGCTGTAGTGTCTCCCTGAGCTGTGGAGAGAGGATGGACCACTGTTCTGGGGCTGGAGCCCCTAGGGTGGTAGAGAAACCGAGGCGCCCACACTGCCCCATTCTGGACTGATCATCCCTCCTGTACACTCTCTGGGGGCAGGTGCCCATTCTGCATCCCCTCCCCCCGCAGGGAGGAAGCGAGCTCTTATAGAGGACAGTGAGGGAAGCGTAAGGGCAGGTCTGAAGGACCCCAGATGAGTTGTCCTCACCCTCAACCTGGGTGTGTAGCCAGCTAGGGATACTGACCCGGGGGCTGGAGGAGGGGACAAGATAGCCACGCGTCCATGCCATGGTACTGCAGCACTGGCAGGCAGCCAGGCCTGGAGGGATGGACTCAGGAGGCAAGCTCTCATGTCCTGCAGGTCAGTCACAGGAGGGGCCGACAGGTCAGCACAGGCCAGCACAAGCCGGCAGGCGGCCCACCCATTGTCCCAGCCCTGCCCCTGGGGGATTGAGATCATGCAAAGAGTTCTGGGCAAGTGGCCGCTTTGGCCTGGTGGAGGAGCTGTCCTTGGGATATAGCAGTGTCTAGAGAAAGGCAAAACCCACCCCAGAATACTTTTCTTGCCCTGCAGTATTGGGGGGTCTGTCCCCTTTCCCTAAACCCTCAAGAGCAGAGGTCTGGCAGTCCTGTGCTGTGGCCACCTCATCACTGCTGCCCTATATCCTGTTTAGCAGAGGCCTGGGCTCCCACCACCCGGCAGTATCCATGTGGCCAAAGGGAGTTATTCATCTCTAGTGTGCGTCAGTCCCCATCTGGGTTGTGTGTGGGACACATAAACAGATGCACCATGCACCCTTGCACATACACACATTTGTTCATTCCCAAGGGCCCAGATAGCATTTTGTTAAAAGAGTTCCAGCCTTACACTCTGCAGAAGGGGGACGTGAGAGTCCTCAGGACCCAGCATAGAACCAGGGTTCCTGGGGATCACAAGACTTAGGCCGATTCTGCACTTAGAGGCAGAAGAAGGGTTGTCTTGGGTAAGAGTGCTGATTGGGCGGAGGGGATTTGGTGCCGTCCTCCCTCTCCCTTGCCTTTCAGTGGAGGTGTAATGGGATTGGAGATAGCTCACTCTTGCTAGCAAGGTCTCTGAAATGGACCATACAGGAAGTCAGGTTGTGTAGTGAGAAAGGCCAGCATTGTCCTGGTTGTGACCACACAGGCAACTTCCTGCTCCTGTCTGGTCCTCTTAAGAACAAGAGGGGTCAGGCATAGTCATGTCCAGGACCCCGAGTCTGTCTTGGGCGATGGCCCTGAGGAAGCCTCAGCCTCCCACCCAGAGCTGACCCACAGATATCTTTGAACCTGCCTCCGTCCAGTGACCACCTCACCCTACTCCAGTTTCTCTGGACTAGATGGTTTCTAAGAGTGTTGTGTCCATGTCATGAATACTTGTGGTGCTGCTCTGTGCCAGACAGACCCTGAGAGCACAATGTGTTGGCCGAGTTGGAGTTGCTACCTTCACAAAGCTTACCATCTGGAGCAGCCGTCCCTGGGAATTGAAGCTAGTCAGATGTGTAGATTCAAGATCTCCACCTGCCTGTCCTGATGCCCAGGGATTCCTCAGCTCCCACCTGCCCAGGCCCAGGGAACCTCTGACATGTTAGAGAAGCAGAGACCTGAGCAGGTCCAAATGTCTCTTCTCATCCCTGGTGGGGAATGGCAGGTGCTCTGGGGACAAGCAGTTTGGGGTGAATCTCTTGGGGAACCAGCACTAAATCCTGTAGATCTGGCCTTTCTTGTGCGGAGAACCACACTTGCAGAGGCCTGTCTGAGAGCAGGGAATCCACTGTGCCCCAGGTGCGTGATGTGAAGACAGAGTGAGGTCAGGATGGAAAGCAGGCTGGGCAGCACTGCGGGATAAAGGCTGGCAGAGATGTTTTAATTCAGGGGTGCCTTCTGTTGGGGAAGGGCTGTGGCCATAGTAGAATGTGGCTGGTGGGAGGAAGGTAGGTAGAATGGAAGGGGCTTCAGAGAGCCCGGATGAGGCTGAGGCAAGTAGGCTGTCCCTGGGAGGCATGGTACCTAGGGGAGTATCTGGAAACCAGGAACCCTGGGCGGTACCTCAGTTTCTCATCTGTGAATGGAGAGGATACACCCTGCTTCTCTGAGGCTCTTTGTTCGCAGCAGTGGGTTAGGGCAGAGGACAGGTGGTGAGACAGCTGTGCTGGGAGCAGCTGTCAGGGCAGCGGCTGGGGCAACAGTTGGACCAGGGGCTCCCAGCTCCATAGCCCACCTGTGTCCCTCTTTGAAAGGAGAGAAGAAAGGGCTGGGGGGCCATTTGGCCTTGGCAGCAACTTGTGCCAATCTCTTGGGGCTGGGCCAGACCCTTCCTCACCTCCTCCCTTCTCTCTTACTCCTCCCTCCTTCCGCTTTACATCTCCCCCCCTTCCTTCCCCTCCTTTCCTCCTTCATTTCCTCCTCCCTCCTTGTGTCTCATTTGCCTCTTCCTTTCCCTTTCTCTTTTCCATCTCCTTTTGTACTCCTGTCATAGCTCCCAGCATCCTGCCTTCATGATAGGGACACGGGAATTGGGGAAGGGTCTGAGCCCCCCTGAACTGTGGGGGCAAGGCTTCTTCTTCGCGTGGGTCCTCAACCTAGAGGATGCGAGGCATGTCCGCATTCCCTTCTGTGAAATGCATGCTCTGCTACTGCTGCCTAGGGAGAAAGAGTCAAGGCAGAATAAAGCCAGGGAGGAGGAAGAAGGCCGCCGGCTCAGCTTCCTGGCAGCAGGAAAGGCCAGTAGTCCCCCCACCCCTCAGGCCTCAGCTAGGACTGAGGCAGCCTAGGGACTGGAAGGCTAGGAGAGAGAAGCCGCTGGAGGCTAGTCTGGGAGGGAGTGACCAGAGTGACCTCATCCCCACTTCTGAGAGGCGGAGATTGAGTCTGAGGGCGGTCCCCAGGGTCCTTTGTGTTCCCGAGGATGTAGCTCTGGTGGGCTGGTTCCTGTGCCAATTGCTGGGTTGTCATGGTTACTAGGGGATGCCCAGCACTGTGTGAGCACCCCAGGTTCTCTCCTCCCTCTTCCCTCCTTGTAGGGGGAGTTGACAGCCAGTACCAGGTAGATTCCTAGTGCTGGCCAATGGGGGATGAGTATCGTGGTAGCCAGGGAACGGTAACTAAGGAACCGTTGCCTTGGAATCTCCATCTCACAGAGCGCTGCACCACTGGGCTGTGGGCTGCCAGGCCAGGGCTGGACGAGCAGAGAGCTCTTCTAGGCTGTAGTTTCTGTCCCTCATGTCCTGCTTTCCATCTGACCGAGGTCTCTGGAGCACCCTGCTGGGCTCCAACTAAAAATGTTTATGAACCTGTTGTCATGACAAGCAACAGAAGCTGTTCCCCAACCCCTGTCCTGTCCCTCTGGCAGCCCTTTCCCCAGTGCTTTCTGTACCCAAAAGGATTGCTGTGAGTTCAAGGCCAGACTGGGCTACAGAGTGAGTTCAGGGCCAGCCTGAACTACAAAGTGAGACCCTGTCTCAAAAAAAACTAAAAAAAAAAACCCTAGCAGCCTGGGCTCTAACAGTTCTGTGAGCTCTCCCTCCCTCTCCCCAGGGCTCTGTACACGTACGAGGATGGCTCAGATGACCTCAAGCTTGCAGCGTCAGGAGGTAAGAATTCCATCCCTTCTTTGTCTTCCTTTCTGCCCCTCCTCCGGTTGTTTTCTTCCCCACCCGCCTGGCTCCCAGCCACCTTCCCGCCTGCATCCAGCAGATCCACACTTGTCTGGCGGTGGCTGTCCCTCTTGTCATCCTTGCAATCTTCAGAGTGGAAGGAAGGGAGCCTTGTTTCCTGTTTGACTGTGAATGCTCAGAGAGGGAAGGTATCTTGTCCAGAGTCACACAGCCCGGAATGAAGGAGCCTAGCTATGATGCTCCAGATCAGCCCTACTTTTTCCGGAGCTGGGAGACTTCATTAAGGAAAGCTTTATTTTACCTCACTGAGCATTAGCACCTGGTGAGCCTGAGATGTGTGAAGAGTGGGAAATGAGGATGTGTGAAGAACAGACACCTCTCACTCCTGTCCCAATCCGGCCCTGGAGAATTCATATGCAAAGATAGATCTGGTTGTCCCCCTCCCCCTGCATCAACAGAAAGCTCTAGGACCTCCAGATCTGGGAGGCTCCCTGGGGATACCTGCGGAGCCCACAAAGTATCTAACCTTCGGGTTTCAGGCCTTGGGTTGAGGGTTTAGGAGATGTTGAGTCCTGACACCCTCCTGATTCCCCCAGAAGGGGGTTTGCAGGAGCTCTCGGGCCACTTCGAGAACCAGAAGGTGATGTACGGCTTCTGCAGCGTCAAGGATTCCCAGGCTGCCCTGCCAAAATACGTGCTCATCAACTGGGTATGCAGCTGTGGGCTGGGGCCAGGGCTGATTGCCCCAGCTAGGTCAGTCTCCTCCAGCCACCAGTGTCAAGGGGGAACATTTTACTAGTCCTTGGGAAGATAGTCTGGGCCCTTTCAGCTGTTGTGCTGCGCTGCTCTTTTCTTGAGCCCTGTTCCCTGGGTACTTTTCAGGTGGGTGAAGATGTCCCTGATGCCCGAAAGTGTGCTTGTGCCAGCCATGTGGCTAAGGTGGCTGAGTTCTTTCAGGTGTGTATGGGTCTGGGTTCGGGGGGGCAGGGACAGTTACCCAGTCTGGGTGCTGGGGTGGTGATGGGAGAGAAACTACATGTCACCTAAACCTTGCCTTCTCGTGGAAGGGTGTCGATGTAATTGTGAACGCCAGCAGTGTGGAAGACATTGATGCGGGCGCCATTGGGCAGCGGCTCTCCAATGGGCTGGCACGCCTCTCCAGTCCCGTGTTGCACCGACTGCGGCTGCGGGAGGATGAGAACGCTGAACCTGTGGTTAGTGTGTACCTGGGGTGGGCTGGCCTGGCCCCGGAATCTCATCTCTCCAATCTCCTTAGCTCTCACTCTAGCTGGGGCATCCTAGAACATTCAGCCTGGTCTCTGTGCTCATGCCAGGCTATTTGACCCTGCAGGGTACCACCTACCAGAAGACAGATGCAGCTGTGGAGATGAAGCGGATTAACCGTGAGCAGTTCTGGGAACAGGCCAAGGTGTGGGACCCTGACCCTGGACTTCAGGCTAAGCTGCCCCTTTCCTGAGCCAGCAGGGTAGCTCAGAATCCCTCCCATTCACACCCTCCCCCAGCTGAACAGTGAGCCCTGTGGCCTTCCGTGCACAGAACTCATCCTCAAATGTCCAGAATGGCCACTTCCCCGCCCCTGGCTAAGGGATGGGTTGGAGGGGCAGGGGTCATTTTCCAGGCTCAGTGCCCACACTTCTCTGCTTGGGTGTTGCAGAAGGAGGAAGAGCTTCGGAAGGAAGAAGAGCGGAAAAAGGCCCTGGATGCTCGGCTCAGATTTGAGCAGGAGCGAATGGAGCAGGAGCGGCAGGAGCAGGAGGAACGTGAGCGGCGCTATCGCGAGCGAGAGCAGCAGATTGAGGAACACAGGTGGGCTCACCTGGCCCAGTGGGCAGACTGTGCCCACCCCCACCCACCCCCTCCCCACACTCTGAATGGAGTGTGTGCTTATCTTTCCAGGAGGAAACAGCAAACTCTAGAGGCTGAAGAGGCCAAGAGGCGGTTGAAGGAACAATCTATCTTTGTAAGTTCTTTGTGGATCCAAGACAGTGCCGGGTCTGTGAATAAGCGTGAATGTTGTGAAGTATCAGGCCCAGAACCCCCATGAGATGGGGCCTGGGCCCTGGCTGTGGAAAAAGACTTCCTTGGTGAAACTTGTTCTTTAGATTAGAAAATCCACCTTGACCTCGACCGCTGTTGACCCGGCTCACCCCACCCCTTCCCCAGTAAGGCTGGGTATTGAGGTGGATTAGACAAAGTTCCTACACTCAGTTAGCCTAAGGCCTGGGCCCCACAAGAGTGCTACACAGTCACTTGAGTGACTCCGATCCAGTGCTTTGAGTGTACAGTCTCTCCTTTGCAGTAGCCCTTCCGTGCCAGGCCATAGATTGTACCCAAATCTTGGAATACTAGGAGAATTCTGTGGGTTTGTGGCTGGGTCCCTGACCATCAGAGTGGTGTGAAATCTTGATGCTTTGAACTGATTTTTTTCTTGGGCAGTGGGACTAGAATTTGAACCCTGCCCCTTGCGCACACCCTAGCACTGAACACACTGAACACACCATCCACTGAGTTAAATTTGATATTTTGTAAGTAGCTAATTCCATTCAGAGTTGTGCAAAGTCTAGTCCAACAAGGGCTGTGAAATGGTGATTATCAGAGTGGGAGTGTGGTAGGCAGTCTTGGGCCATAGCAGCTTGATTGAGCTTCAGATGGCACCCTCAATGGGGGTGGACAGAACAGTCCTGCAGGTACCAACACGAAGCAGCTGTTGTAGATCACTCTGGTCTTACCAGGCCTGGGTAGGGGAAGATGGTGTGTGGCAGGTCAATTCCAGCCTCATTTCTTCAACAGACTGTTGCCACCTGCTATGTGTCAGGTGCTAGAAACATGGGATGAAGTCTGCTGTATAATGAATTCGTTTTCAATTATGGGTAAATAGATATAAAATGTACCATTTCAGTTGCTTTTAAGTGTATAGTTCAGGGGCATTAAGTGCATTCACATTGTTGTGGAAACATCAGCATCATCGTCCCCAGGTCTGTGTCCTTTAAACATCCCCCTAGCAAGTGTCATGTTACTTTCTGTCTCCAACATGGACTGCTCTACCTCATGTAAGTGGGGTCCTACAGTATTAGTCTTTTTGTGACTGGCTTATTTCACGCCTTTTGACATTTGCAAGGTTCATTTATGTCGTGCTATGTCAGAATTTCCTTCTTTTTTGAGCGTGAATAATACTACATTTTGTTTATGTAGTCATGGCAAACTTTGAAAAAAACTTATTTTTATATAAAATTTCAAACATATCTGTGCACATATACACAGTTACAAAAGTAAACAGAAGGGCTGAGGATGTAGCTCAGCTGCACTGCCCCTACCTCATAAGTATATGGTCCTAGTTTGATCCCTGGTACCAAAAAAAATAAACAGAAGGCAATAGTGGCAAGTTCACAGCACTCATGCTGCAACATGCTGTTGATACCATTGAAAGCTCTAAGAGATTCACCATCACTGGTATAGAGATCCCCTGAGCCTCTCATTCTTGCTTGTTACTCACATTTAGGGGGAAATCTGAAGGATCATGTACCATTATTTTATTTATTTTGCAAAACTGAGGTTTGAATCTAGGGCCTCATGTCTGCGAGGCAGGTGCTCTGCCCCTGAGCTACAGCCCCTGTCCTTTTTAGTTATTTTGAGACAAAAAAACTGGCTGAGTTGGCCAGGCTGGGCTTGAATTTATAAACCATGTGTCTCACCTTACTGAGTAGCTGGGATTGCAGGTATGTACCACTGTGCCCAGTGCCATGTGGCTATTTTGTAGTCTAGTTGACCCTTCAAGTTATCTTACGTGATGACAATAGACCTTGTAACAAGTCAACCTTTTGACTTCAGGTTCTCTAAGGAAGGTCCTACATGAAAAACTATTTTTTTTTTTGAGACCAGGTCTCACTATGTAGTTCAGACTAGCCTTCAACGCACTATACAGGCCGAAGTGGCCTTGAACTCATAGCACTTCTCCTGCCTCACTCTCCCGAGTGTTGAGATTATAGATGTGTGTCACTATGTCTAGTAAGAAATTGAAATTAAACACCACAAAATAATTTCTCTTGGCTTAGGAGCTGTTCTGCTTTTTCTTCCCCTTAGTAAGAGTCATGTTCCTTAATCTGAATTCCCATTTTTGACTGGGCTGCTAGGGGATTCCCATGCATCTGAAAATGTGTAGGCTTAGCACAGCTGTGCTCTTAACGCTTATGGTTGCTTTCTTTATGTATTGATTTCTCTCCTGCCCACAGCTCTAACTTGTTTCAGCCGTGTTCATATTGTTCATAAAGTCTTTGTGGTAAAACTGCCTTTGGTACTTTTGTGTGTGTGGCAGAGGAACTTAGGTGTATTCAGATTTCGGGCTACATGCCACAAAACGAAGCCCTGTTTCTTCCCCATTACCTGTAGCCCTTCCCCTGAACCTTCCAATTTGGCTGCCCCATGAGCAACAGGGACACTGAAGGGAAAGCTTGTGATGTAGTGAGTTCGGTTGTGCATGCACGTGCCCACTTCGTGCTGGCCGCTTACAAGCAGACCTGGGTCCTTCCTCATTCTGTATAGATCACGGGATGGAGGAGGCATCCTCGAAACAGAAATTACCATACTTTGTAATCTGTGGTAGATGCCTGGTGGGAACCAGGAGAAGGAAATGACCTGAATGTCCAGGAACCTCTTCCCAGAAAGTGGTGTCCAAGCTGAGGCTGGACTTGGGGTGGGGACTGGGCATTTGGGAGAGGTGGCCGATGTCCTGTGCCAGATCTTGGAGCTAGGAAGTGGTAAACCTGTTCCAGGCTCTGTGACTGTTGTGCTGAGGACTGTGTGTCATACTCCCCCTCTCAGAGTATGTAATCGCATTTAGATGATGGAGAGGTGGTGTTGGAGAGCAGATGGAGGCTATTATCAGGATGAGGAGGGGACTAGGAGCTGAGCAAGGGTTCCTACCTGTAATCCTAGCTTTTGACCCACAAGGTAACGACGGAAGTGGGAGGTGAGGGACAGAAGGGAATGGCAGGGACTGGCGAACCGGGCTGCGTAGTTCTGGTGTCAGGGCAGCTGCAGTGTAACTCTGGCCAGTGCCAGCTTTGGGGGCCGTGTAGATTATTATTCCAAGGATTATGGCATTGGAAGAGAGACTAAGATCTTGATTTCAGCTCAGTACAAAAAAATCTCCTGCTTTTGAAGTGATGGCAACTAACTGTTTTAAAACCATACCAGCAAATCAAAAGCCATCTGTGGGCCATCTTTGACTAGTGCTTGCTAAAGGTTATGGAATCCCCCAGGGGATTTTTAACCAGGGGAAGTTGTGGTCTCGTGTGGGTTTTCAGTCCTTTCAGGGCTGATAGAAAATAAGAGAGGGGAAGTTGAACAGGAGACCTTGACTGTGATCCAAGTACCTGTGTAGAGATGAGAGATCTAAGAATGTGAGCTGCAAAACAGCGGGTGCTCTGGATGTCCCTGGTGCTGGTTTGATGAATGAGTGAGCCAGGTACCCAGGCCTGGCCAGACTGGGTATGAGGTCGTCGAAGACTGACAGTGGAAAGAGGGCTGGCTGTATATGTGGATGGTGAGGGAAGCAGTGATGCTACCTCGGAAACCCTTAGTGCTGATTGTGGAAGAGATAATGAGGTTATAAAAAGGCCGGTGCCTAGGAGACTGTCCCTTCTGGTTTCCAGGGTGATCACCAGGACGAGGAGGAAGAGACCCAGATGAAGAAGTCAGAATCAGAGGTAGAGGTGAGAGCTGGGGTACATGGCGGGTGAGACATGCAAGGGCCATCTGGCCCTCATCTGAGCCCTCATCCTGGCCTTGTGCTCCCAGGAGGCAGCTGCTATTATTGCCCAGCGGCCCGACAACCCTCGAGAGTTCTTTAAACAGCAGGAACGCGTCGCATCAGCCTCTGCGGGCAGCTGTGATGTGCCCTCGCCCTTCAACCACCGATCAGGTAGTCTTTGGCTTCATTCCCACCGCACCCCCACTCCTCAGGTTATGGCCCTGAGCCCCTTTGGGACTCTTTCTTGGAGGAGAAGCCTTGCCCCAAGACCCCTTGGAGAAGGCAAGATCCCTCACCCAGCATGCTTCTACCTGTGGCTTCCATGGGACAGGCCCTGGGGGCTGGGTGGTGGTGTGGCTAAGTAGAGGGTAGTGCTGAAGGCCAGTTGGGCAGCTTTGACCTGGGTGCAGACAGGCCACCGGCCACCGGCCACCAGCAGCAGCCTGCTGATTGGACGAGGTCTGGCCTGTGGGGCCATGATGCATGTTGGGTAGGCTCCTGCCCTGACCCCGAGTGTGAGCATCCTGGAGCCTGTGCCCGTTTTCACTGTTTGGCTTCTTGTGCAGCTTTTATGTCTCCCAAAAGCTCCCTTCCGTCCTCGTCTGCGGGTCTGAGTGTTTGCGCCCTGTTTGGGGCTCCAGGGGTGGAGCAGGTTGTCCTCAGTCATGCTGCTGCTCAGAGAGGCTGGCTGTGTTTGGCAGGCTCGTGGCTGCGTGTTGTGTGTGGTGCTGGTGGGAGGCGTTGGATGGCTTGAGGCTGTGGCCCAGGTTGGCTGAATATGCACCCTGGCTGAAAGCTTGGACATCCAGGGCAAGCCCTGGGGGTGGGTGAGGCCTCGGGGTGGGGGAGGGGGAGACTGACCCTCTCTTGTCCTCTGTCTCTTTCTCTGTCTGTCTCTCTTGGCAGGTCGTCCGTACTGCCCTTTCATAAAGGCATCGGACAGTGGGCCTTCCTCCTCCTCCTCTTCCTCCTCTTCCCCTCCACGGACTCCCTTTCCCTATATCACCTGTCACCGCACCCCAAACCTCTCTTCCTCCCTCCCATGTAGGTAGCAGCCCCAGGCCTCTGCGGGGGGGTAAGCAGGGTCCCGCTTCCCAGCAGCTCCCTCGCCCTCACTCCCCATCCTGACTGCTGATCTCTGGTGTCTGTCCCCAGAGCAGGTACTGCCTGCTTCTTGCCCCTGGCCCCGCAGGGCACTGGCCCCTGGCGGCCTGGTTTACAGGGTCTGGAGCTGTGGTCTGGCCCCTGAGGGGCCTGGGGAGCTCACAGCCCCCACCCAGACTCCAGAGACGAGATGCTGGCCAGACCCCAAGGTAGACAATCCTGGTCCCTCCTGGCTCCCCACCCTCACTGACCAACCTGGGGATTTATTCCACAGGCAGCCACCTGGACAGCCACCGGAGGATGGCACCTACCCCCATCCCCACCCGGAGCCCATCTGACTCCAGCACAGCCTCCACCCCTATCACTGAGCAGATCGAACGGGCCCTGGATGAGGTCACATCCTCACAGCCTCCTCCACTGCCAGTCCCATCCCCATCAGCCCCAGGTGAGAGGAGTCCCACATGCACCGGGCTCACATCAGGAACCCCAGCTTGCCATAAGAACAACTCCCTGGGGATCTGGATCACGTGGCACCAAGACTGCAGTGTCTTGGAAATGGCTGTGGCAGGCAGGAGCCCTGGTGTTGCAGTCACACCTGCCCTCTGTAAATCTCAGAGTCTCCTGTCTGCAGTGGAGGTCAGCCTTTCCTCCCTGGTCTGTGGAATGCTTTAAAGATACAAGATGGAAAGATACTGAGGCACAGTTAGTGCCAAAAGGTGTGCCATGTGGAAGTCACTGTGGGAGTGTTATTTTCCCTGCCATCCCTGATTCCCTTACTCCTCAGGAGATGGATGGTATTATAGAGAGGGTCTCCCTCCTTCTCCACGGAAGCTGATTGCATCTGTCTTTTCCATCTGTGCTGTGACAGAGACCAAGGAGCCTGGCCCCAGCCTGGACACTGAAGAGACCTGCAAGGAGGCCAGAGCAGCAGGCCTTCAGGCCTGGGTTGGCCCCACAGTGGAGGCTTCTCAGGAACAGGAGTTTCCCCAGGGGCAGGGCCGTGCGGTGGAGGACTTGATGTTCATGGAGTCTCCAGCGAAGGCTGTCCTTGTTGCCCCTGTAGAACCTGCCACAACCGACACCACTGCGGCCAGCCTCTCAGAAGTCGACACCCACACAGCTGACACCATTGAAACCATCACTGACACCACCGTTGCCAACAATATCACCCCTGCCACTGCCAGCCTCGTTGACATATGGCCTGGCAATGGAGAAGGGGTCTCAGCACCCCAGGCAGAGCCCAGGGCCCCCACACCACCCTTGGGTGCTGAGGCCACTCTGGCAGAGGTGCCCCTGCTTGATGAGGTGGTTCAAGATCCAGTGTTGCCAGTGGGTGAAAGCTGTGCCAACCTTCTCAATTTTGATGAGCTGCCTGAACCCCCAGCCACATTTTGTGACCCAGAGGAGGAAGTAGGAGAACCCCTGGTTGCCCCCCAGGCTCCAACTTTACCCTCTTCTCTTGAGGAGGTGGATCAGGAGCCAGAGCCTGAGGCAGAGCAGGAGCTGGAGCAGGAACCCCACCTACTGACCAATGGCGAGACCACCCAGAAGGAGGGGACCCAGGTGGGGCAAGGACAGGTTGATGTGAGGGGTAGCAGGTTGGGCTTCAGGATGGGGAGACTGCAGTGGCAACCCCTTTTTACTATGACCCTTATTCTGCCCAAAAGCTCCATTCTACCCTCCCTCCCTGGTATAACTCTGCTTTTGTTCCCAAGGTAAGGCATCTTTGTTTCCCTGACAACCACTGATGGAATCATAGGTTGCTGGGGAAGTGGGATCCAACCTGATAGGTCAGTCTAGCCTTGGTAGGTGGGGCCTAGTGACCCGTGGCTTTCCCCTGCAGGCCAGCGAAGGGTACTTCAGTCAATCACAGGAGGAGGAGTTTGCCCAGTCTGAAGAGCTGTGTGCAAAGGCACCACCTCCTGTGTTCTACAACAAGCCTCCAGGTATTACTGAGATTAGTGGTGGGGAGGGGTTGAGGTGAGGGTGCAGGGTTTGAGAGGGTCAGCAGCATCCCCAACCCAAAGCTGCTGTAGTTCCCAGAGGTTGGGGGATACAATCGTCTGCGCCACCCGCATAACTTCTCTTTCCTCTTTCCAACACCATAGAAATTGACATCACCTGCTGGGATGCAGACCCAGTACCGGAAGAGGAAGAAGGCTTCGAGGGTGGCGATTAGTAGTGGCTCCTGCCCTCTGGCTGCCCTCCCCAAGGCTGCCCTCGCCAAGGCTGCCCACCTGCGCTGGCCTCTGGTCAGACGGCCTACAGCGCCTGCATTTGCAGCAGCTCCGCCTGGCACCCCGTCTGGATTCTGGCTCTGCCCGGGGACTTTTCCGCTTCCCTACCCACAGGGCCTGACTTTTACAGCTTTTCTTTTCTTTTCTTTGTTTTTTTTTTTTTAAAGTTGATAGCAGACTTGTACAGTTGACTGGTTTTCCTCGTTGGTAGTTGAGACGCTGTTGCAAACCCCACCCCACCCCAACCTGGTCCAGATTGTAGCTTAGTCCTCCCCGCTCGGCTGGCCAGGATGGAGGCCTCACCTCGCTTGGGGCCTGGCGTGGGGGAGCTCTGGTGGGAAAATGTGCCCCCACCTCTTTCCTAGTTTTATGTTTCTCGGAAAAATATCACTTTGTATTCTCTGTCCAGGGCTTCAGATATTTTGCACGAATTTTAAAACATGGCAATAAATGGCTCGTGGGCTCTGGTTCCCTGGGACCCCTCCCCGCCCTTCTCTTGACCCCTCCCTGCCTGGCCAGAAGGAAGTAGCCGGCCCAGCTGGGGCCCTTCGGCTTCCCCGCCCTCTCCTGCCGGGCAGGTCCCAGGCGTGATTCAGGTCAGGGCTATGGATGGAGCCCAGGGGTTGGGTGGTCTCTTCTCAATTCCTTCCTCTTTGCTTGGGTTCCTTTTTCACGTTCAGTAACTGTTTTTTTGGAAAGCACAAACTTCTGTAACGGGTCGTGCTTATGTCTGTTAATAAAGAAATCCAGATCCCTTCGGGCCTACTGCTCTGGGCCTCCAGATCTGGGCTGATCTGGCGAGGGCTGCCCGTCTGCCCTGACCCGTTCCCAGCTTCTCCCACTTCCAAGGCAGCAGCATCTCTGCTACTGAAGGGGTCCCTAACCGTGATCTCAAAGGCACCCTAGGTGGGCTCCCAGCCCCACCCCCCAAGGAGCTAGTAGTGAACGAAGGCCTAAGGTTCAGTTCCGTACCCCCACGCCTGCTTGTAGCAGAAACGCGCATTCCAGTTCCTGGGAGGCCACAGCACGCCTGCTCACCAGAACCTTGAGCGCAAGCAGCAGGTGTCCCCTCCGCTTGTACCAAAGCAGTTCACACACCTTTATTATCCTCAAAATGTAACAAACGGGGTAAGAAATCCCTCCCTCCCCCCTCCCCCACAGTTCAAGGGAAGCATTTAAAAAGCCCCGCAGCCAGGCCAGGAGTTCGCCGGTGGGGCCCAGGACGCCGGGCGGGCGCCTCTCTATACGGCTGTAGTCCTCCCGAACAAGGGGATGGAGACCGGCAGGCGCCAAGCTCCGTGCTCCAGGGGCTCGCGGCTGCTGAGCTCTGAGTCGGTCCAGCTGGGGAAGACCCGGCGACTGCGGTCGGCCTGCAGACAGAGGGCGGGGCAGGGTGCTGCGGGCCGCGGGGCGCTGGGCAGGTGCAGCGCCGAGGTGTAGCCCCGGTCCAGGAAGAGCGGCTTGTAGCTGGGCGGCGGCTGTTCCTGTTTCTCCGCGCTATCGCGGCGGCTCAGAAAGGGCGTAACGATCTTGCGGTAGAGGCCGCGCGTGTCCGTGAGCACCTCGCTGTAGGGCGGCGGCGGCTCTGCCATCAGCACCGCCTCTTCATAACATGGTGGCTTGGACATGTCAGATTCCGCTGCAGAACGGGAAGCGGTCCGAGGGAGTGAGGCCCACCGGCCCCCAGCCACCCGTAGAGGCCTTGACCGGGCGTTCGCCCCAGCCCACTCCCCTTTCCGTTTCTCGGAGGCGGCGAGCCCTCCCCCTGCTGAGGCCCCGCCCAACCCTGCAGGCTCTGGCCACCCGCTGGCTGGGGTGAGTACTTACCTTGGCGCGGGTAGCTCCAGGGCCGGGGCGGCACCGACAGGTGCGGCGGCGGCGGGTGTGGCAGTGCGTGGTGGTGCGGATGCGCGTGCGGGTGCGCATGCGGCTGCGCGGGCCCGTGGTGCAACAGGGGGTGCACATGCACGTGTGGGTGCGCGTGCGCTGGTGCCTCCAGGCGGCTGCGGTGCGGTGGCGGCGGCGGCGCCAGGCCCGGGGGACTCCCGGCCATGCTGCCCTCGAGCTCCAGAGGCTCCAGCTCTAGGGCGCGCAGGTTCTGTTCGCGCAGTCGCTCCTCCTGGCGCCGTTTGAGACGGCGGCGCAGGAAGCTGCAGAAGCAGCAGAGCAGGACAATGAGACCCCAGATGAGCCAGAAGCCGGCGAAGCACGTGAGGAACGTGTAGGTACCCTGGGACATCACCATGGTGGCGGCGTAAGCGGTAGGTCCTCGGCAGCTTCACTGGACACTGGGCTTCTCTGCGTGGCCTCGAGCCCGCGCCACGCTCCCAGGTGCCGCCAGCGTCACTCGGGGACCCGCGGCCGGGGGCTGCCTGTGGCGGGGTTCAAGTCGTGTGCGCGCCGGCGGGGGACAGTCTCCCCGCCTTCCCATGGCGCCGGCTTGCGCACGAAAGTGCTTCACCCAGGGCCGCGAAAGACCTGTGGGGCAGACACAGGACGCAGTGAAGGCGTGCTGCACCCCTAACGACTTCCAGGCCGCGCCGGCGTCCCGAGTAGTTCTAGGGAAGCCGCCTCCGTGGGAACCCCCGCACTCCCTACGGGCCCGGTGACGTCACCGAGGAGGATGACGTTATGCCCCGAGGGTTCCCTGGTAGGGTTTCCCCGGATTCTAGACCCGGCCTCCGAGCTCAGGTGCGGACCGGAATCAATGCGAGCCAGCAGGGGGCGCGAGAAGGCCAGGCTCGAGCATTGAGCTCGAGCAAGATTCGTGCCCCCCCCCCCACCTCCGGTTGTTGGCCACGCCGGCTCGGAAAGGGTCTCCGAGGCCGGTGACCATCCACGCGCTGAAGAGTCTGGCTGCAGCCGCTTTGAGCCGGTTAAGGGTATCCACCTTCTCGGGCCCTACAAACAGCCCGCCTGGCACCCTGCTTCAGGACCTCCGGCCTTGCGCCCTCCCGTAGAGGAGCTGGCCGCCCTGACTGCCCCTGCGTTCCTCCGGCCCGCCTTGCTTTGTGCCTGACGAGTCGTGCGAGCGTGGGCCAGGCCCTCTTCCTTTCCTCCAGTCGCCTCCGCCCGCCGGATTCCAGCTTCCCCGCCTCTTCCACATACGCAGCCCCACTTGGCAGCTCCACTCAGTCTCCAGGCCGCCGTCTCCCTTCCCCCAATTCCTTTCCCTCTCCGCAGAGAGGAAAAGTAGAGTTTCGGAAGCTCGTCTTTCACGGACCCATTCGGTCCTCCACTCACTCCAGACTGGCATCTCTTAGTTCTTCCTCCCTCCACAGCCAGGCTGAAAGGGGCAGTATGGCATCCTGAGGGATGTGTAGCACAAAGCCCTGCCTCTGCCTATTGCAGGTCGGCAGGTGTCACTCACCACCACAGAGCAGAAAGCAGACCTTCTCGGGTGCTTTATACTAGGCACTTTAACAGACAGCCCTTTGGGGCATACACACAGGAATGAGGGAGCAAGGAATTGTGTAGATGGCAGAACCTAATTTGAACTCAAGCTTGGCCACAAAGCCCTATCTGAGCGGAATGCTGCTGCTTGAACTCTGTGGGCCTTATCCAGAGACCCCAGGAACCTTCTTGTCCTCAGCACGCTGAAGAAAGGCAGGTACCCTCTTTTGGGGCCCACATCCCGAGCCCCAAGATGGTAGGATGCCAAGCCACTTCACTTTCTCCACAGATGGCTTCTGCCTGACTCTGTGCTGCCTTCAGCCATGTGCCACTTGGTGCCCGTGACAGTCCTTTTCTCTGGGCCTGCGTTCCGGAGCAGACAATGGCAGGAACAATAGCTCTGCCCGCCCCCTCGACAACCCCACCATGAGGCTGCCATGGCGACGAAGCCCAGATAAAAACACGATGCTGCCAGTCACTGAGAGTTAATTAAATCTGTTGTTCTCCTTTTGCCAAGCCCTCAGGAACAGAAATGTTCAGAGAAAATTGGCACTAGCTAGAGGTTCCCCCTGCTCTGTAGGCCAGGAGCAGTTATGGGTCAGAAAGGCACTTACGGGGTTGGTGGTTACGAAGTTTAGCTGAATTAGAAATACCTGTCAAAGCCAGGCCCTGCGGCACATGCCTGCAGTCCCATTTACTTGGGGGCTGAGGCAAGAGGATCATTTCAGCCCAGGAGTTTGGGTCCAACACAAGCACAATGCAACCCTATTTCTAACCAGTAATAAGTTGTTTTTGTTCTCTTATGGACTCCCAAGGCCCATGAGTACTTGTTTCATTTTCCATGTAGATTTTTAAAACTTTTATTTATTTTTGAAACAGGGTCTTACTATATAGTTCAGACTGGCCTTGAACTCACTATATAGCTTAAGCTTGAATCAAACTCACAGCAATCCTGCTTCAGCCTCCCAAGGCATGTGCTATCACACCAGGCCCATGCATTATCTTGTACAATCATCAACACTACACAGTCACAAATTAGCAGTGGGGCCAATTTGACAGACGAGGAGAAAGACGGGAATTATTTGCCCTAGTCATACACCTAATAAAGGGGAAGAGCTAAGGTGGAGCTGGCATCTGGATTGAAATTCAAGTCCATTTTCCTGTGACAAGTGAGATACAAATGAAAAGCTCAGCATTGGTGAGCACTCAGGACACAAGGACTAGGTAGCTGTGGGGATCTGGACAGTGCAGCTAGCTAGTAGCCTAAAAGTGCATTCTTCTTCCCGAGGCCCTGGAGTGCTCATTGCTACTTGGACAAGCTCAGGGTAGCAGAGGGCTGCACACAACAAAGGAGGGTGGAATGGCAGCTCCAGGATTAAAACAGAACCCAAGGGCCGGGGAGTTAGCTCAGTGGTTCCGGCGCCTGTCTTGCAAGCGCAAGGGCCCGGGTTCGATTCTCTGGTAACCACATACAATACTGGGCGTGGAGACCCACACCCAGCAGCAACCAGTACCACATACCACAGTGCCGGGCGTGGTGGCTCACGCCTGTAATCCCAGCACTCGGGAGGCAGAGGCAGGAGGATTGTGATGTAAGTTTGAGGCTGAGCTGAGGGCCAGCCTGAACTACAAAGCGAGACCCTGTCTCAAAAAACCTAAAAAAAAAAAAAAAAACAGAACCCAAGACAGGGACTGTGTTCTTGCTTAGTAGGCTGGGCATTAGGGCAGACTGGCACAGGCCACAACCAGATCTACTTGGGGCCATTAGATACCCCTCAAGTAGGAGGTAAGAATCACTGCCAGATGTTACAGGTTGGTCAGAGGGGTGCAGTCTCCAGCATAAGGTTTCAAGGCTGAGCTGGCCCATCTGACCCTACTCTGGCTCCGAAGAGTAGTTTGAGGGTTGAGGATTTGATATGAACAGTCTCTTATGTAGCCGCCATGGGTCCACAGGGCTTCCGTGTAGCCTGTAGCCTCCTCCCTGGTTACTCAGTATATGATGATCTAGTCCACAGTAAGTGCTTAAGATGCAAACATGGAGATCCTTTCAGATCTTTCAAAATGCTCTACTGACCAACTAAACTGGAAGCTCCCCCAAAAGGCTATGCCCCTTGGCAGCTCCATACTTTATGTGCGTTCTTTCCCTCATTTGGGGACCCTGCAGATGCATAGCTTTTTGCTTGAAGCCACTGACCTTGCCTCGCCCCTCCAGACTGTTAGTAGCAAACACCTGCCACATGTCCAACTCTGCTATTTGTCAGGAGCTATGCCCTTCAGGAGGACTTATCCTCAAGCCTGCCATCTATTTGTTTTGTTTCTATTTTCTCTCCTCCTTGCAGGTCATGTAAATGTTCCTTGGGACTCCATCTTGAGTTATGTGTAATGTTTTTGAGCATATGTCTGTGTTTAGTTTCGGCCACACTCGCTGGGAACATAGGGAAATGAAAGCAACACTCTGGGTGTTTTATACCCCCATGCTGCCTCAGTTTCCTCATCAGTAACCACTGTTCAGACTGAGCTAATCCATTGCAGAGGGTGTGGAGCTGAGACATGCACTCTAGTGATGGCTTCTGAGCTTCTGAGCCGGGGATGCACAGATGTATTACCTGTCCTCAAGTCACTCTCTGCTGACAGCTGGATACCACAGAGGTTCTCACATCTTCCTAGGAAGCTGTCTTTCCATTTGACTGACTCAAAGAGATTAAATGACACTCAGGGGCCATAGATCTTGTATTCTAGGGCCTAGCTGCATTGCTGAGGGCACCTACCTCCTACAACACTGCTTCCTCTGCATGAAGAACCCCAGCCCCTCAACTTTAGATCCCAAAGATCTGCTACTGGGTTCTTTATCTCAGCACTGGGCTCATCATTTACCCAGCCACAGAATTCTCAGGGCACAGTGTCTTTAGCTCTCTGTCTCCTTTAGTCTTCCTGCCGCTGGGCTGCTTAGGCCACCATTACCTTATTACTATGTTTGCCACATGCAGGACCTCTGCACAACCTACCCGCTCTCCACGCTGCCCATCTGCCCTTGGCCTTCTATCTGAACCCTCTACTTCTCGTGTTGCCTCAGAACAGTCCTGCCCTTAATATGGTTCAGGCTGACCTTCTCACACTTGTGTGAGCATGCAAACTATATGAATGGCTTGTCCAGACACAGAGGGCCAGGCCCACTTTGGGCTGCACAGTAGGAGTCTCCTCCAGTAGGTCTGGGGTGGGACTCTAGCATTTGCACATCTAACAAATTCCCAGCAGATGCTGGACCTAGATCATGCCCTCTGAAAGGAGCTTCTACCACGACGCTTGGCCTCATGCACATTTTCCTGGAGCAGTCATTCCTGAGCCACCTCACCCGCCTAGGGCTGGGTGAGAAGGAATGAAGCAGTGATCTCAGGCTGTGTGTCCACTCAGGGCACCTCCAACTTGGCTGACTGTCACATGGTAGTTCAGAAGTCACTTGTTTGGCCCTAGCTGCAGGATAAAGGACACCTCAGGAGCTGGGTTGCCACCCACATCAGTCCTGAGAAATGCCTGCCATTTATCAAAAGTCACTGAGAAAGAAGCCAGCACCTACGATGCAACACACACAGCATGGGTCACAAGCCAACTAAGAACTCTCTGTCATGGACACAAGGCAAAGATGACCTGCACCATACACCAGGGGCTTTGTTGAAAGGAGATCTGGGGGCAGGAGCTCTGGGTGACAAAGCAGATCCCTGGCTGAAGTTTGGGGCTGCTGGGGCTCAGGTGAGACACACTCAGGTGAGAAAGAGGGAGGAGACTGCTGCGGTGTGAGGATGAGGTGGAGGAGGTAGGTGACTCGCCCTGTCTTGTGTTCCTCATACATGCCACTGGCATCTTCCCAGTCGTGACCTAAGTAACAGTCAGAAGGTGGCTGTTGTGACCCTCATTCTAGAGACAAGGATGGAGCCTCAACAAGGAGATGGATCCTACTCGGGCCCATGGAGTCACATGGCTATGACACCTCGATGAGTGCGAAGCCCACTGATAGGAAGGGCCTATTTATACACCCTTCTGTCTGGGGAGAAATGACTAAACTTATCCCAGCTCCCAAAGCCAGCCAGGCAATGCAGCTGGCCGTAACCCCATTTCCAGCAAGGCTACGGTACTGGGTTGGCATGCTGGCCGATGAGTAGAATCTCTCCAACCCAATCCTGGCACTGAGAAACAACTAAACACAACAGAATGGGCAGAAAGGCCCTATGGAGCCTCATGTCTTCTATTCAGGCTTTCTCTTGTGGGGGAGGGCAGCAGGATAGTCAAAGCGCAGACTCTTTGAGTAAACTCTCATTCTGGTGGCTTCCTGTGCTTCCATCACCTGATCCAGCACAGGAATTAATTATCTGTCCTTGCAATGGAGGTAGCCACAAGTGTGTATGTGTGGAGGGTCCCCCTCTTATTGAGGGCAGCATAATGTAACGTGCAAAGCATTGAGGTACATCCTCAGGTTCAAATCCTGTTTCTGCCCTAATTGAGCCATAACCGCTCTGTCTACTCCCATAATGGAGCTGAAGTTTCTTCACCTGTAGGACAAAGGCTGATAAGACCTGCCTGGTAGTTCCAAGGAGACAGCACAACTGATGAGGGATGTGATAACATTTCAAGGCCCACACAGCACCTTGCAGCCTAGAGATGCTCAACTGTGAAAAGCAGCCCATGGCAGTACACTGTATGCAGCCT
This sequence comes from Petromus typicus, assembly GCA_004026965.1. NCBI lineage: Eukaryota > Metazoa > Chordata > Mammalia > Rodentia > Petromuridae > Petromus > Petromus typicus. The sequence goes on from PVIR01000498.1 coordinate 46,446, forward strand.
GAGAGTGGTCTAGTGAAAACTACCCTCACTCTACCAGGGCCCACAGGCCTCAGACACATGACCCTCAGCTTAAACACAGCACATGGATGCATTTTGTTGGCCCACAACCTATTTTCTTAAACAGATATTCTGATTGGTTATCAGCATTTTAAAACTAGATTTTACATGAAAGTCTGGATCTCTTGCTCATCTGAATATTGAACTATCTGATCATACCAAGTCCACATCTCCCAAGGTGACATCAGTTGGAGTTAAACAGCTCCCTGGTCCACCTCACTCTGTCCACTGCCCCCTGGCCTCAGGAAGCATTTGATTTTCCAACCTCTGAGCTATACTGGGAACCCCCAGGGTCCAGCACAGCCTGGCCTACCTTTGCTATTCTCTCACAGCCAGAAATGGAAGCTGCAAAGGCCACGGAGCTAATGGACCAAAGACTAAGGACTAAGGGCTTTCCCAGGGGCTTGAGGCAGTCCTCACTCCTTGATCTCAGCCAGAGAGAGAAAATGGAGGGAGACAGGAAGCCAGCCTGCAGCAGCACAACCCTATAAAGCCCTGAGACAGCAAGAATCTGGCTGATTTTGGTGGAAGAGGGGAAGACATATCGAGGCTTGAAAGACAGGGAACTTCCTCACTGGAGGCCTGTGAGGGAAGGTTAAGAATGCTCGGATTTTCCACCCCAGTCATCACATAAGCTGTGTACAGCCAGTGAGGAGGGCTTTGCCACTAGCAATAGAAACCTAGCTCTACCTCCTACTGGTTGCATGACCTCAGACAAGTCACTTCACCTCCCCGGGCCTCAGCCTCCATCTCTATAAGAATAATAAACTTACCTTGACAAGTACTGTAAGAATTAGGAGGTAATAAGTGCAGAGTGCTCAACTCAGGTCTCACCCAGAACATGAAGAGAATGCAAGAAACCTATGAGTAATCCCCAAGGCCCATCTGGCTGCAGGAGACTCAGGCCTGACTCCCAGGCATTACCCATCTATGAGCACCTTATGCCAAGGCCTCAAATGGCCCAGATACCTGGCATCTCTAGTGCCCAGGATACCTCCCTAAATGGGAAAGGAATCTCAAAGGTGGTTGTGGTCTCAGGGACACTGGATCCAAAGCCTGTGGTCAGGGCTGGCATCTGCTGAGTCAGGCCATGGAGTACTGGCAGGGGGGCATCCCTCCAGCGCACTGCCTGCTGAGGGAGGTTGGGAGGGGAGCCAGATGTCATTTCCTCTGACTTAGTGGCCATTCTCCTCCCAGAGAAGCTCCCCTGGAAGACAGAGCACCTCCATGTGGCACTGGTGCCTCTGCCAGCCAACCTGCATGCCACCCTGCACAGTCAAGGCATTGTACTAGGACAAGAAAGGGGCACTTGTGGACCAGACAATGGGCTGGGTCTCCCGTTTGGCCTGGGCTTCGGCTTCTTTGGGTCAGCAATGTCCTCTCCTCTGTTCCTGCCCACTCACGTCCACCCCTCCCTGGAGAATGGTGGTTAGGAACCCATCTCCAGCCCTTGGGGCAGTTTGGCATGCTGTAGGCATGAGGAGGTGACAGGAGTCAAGTTTTTTTCTTCTCCCCTGATAAGGAACATGGCCTCTGGAAAATGCAACTCAAGCTATGCAGGGAGGCGGTGGGGAAGGCCCTGGATAGCGATACTGGTGGTGGGGGCCATGGGATGGAGACCCCAGACCCAGCCTCTGTGCCTCTTCCTCGCGCATCAAGCTTGGGGTCTGGGCCGCCTCCACGTTTGCAGCCACCCTAGGAGCCCTGCTGCAACGATTGCAGCCACGTGGGAGCCAGCTCGTGCCCACGGAGCCACTCTCCCCAACCCCCCCCCCTCGACGGGCTGTGGAGGTAGGCACACCCAGACGGGCTAACAGGACATTCTCCCCATGGCCCCCCACATCTCTCCCCGCGTCCCCAGCTCTGGCCCCCGCGTGGAGTGGGGGAGGGGGCGTTGCCGGGGAGCGCAACCCCGTTACTGTGGCAACGGTTTCCAAGCGAACTGGTGGCTGCTCGCGCCCTGCTCGAGCTCCCTCGCTCACTGGCGCCCTCCTTCCCTCTCCCTCCCTCCCTCCAGTGTGGGCTGGGGGAGGGTCTACCCGGGGCTGGGCTGGGGGTCCAGGGCGGTGACCCCAGCCAGGGCATAGAGCTGCCCCCGGGGAGGAGCTCAACCCTGGGACCATTTTCCACCCGCACTCCCGCTTGCCCAACCCTCAGCCGCCGCGGTACTCACGGGCCCAGGCATCCTCCTCCAACTCGTCCTCCTGCCTTGGGGCAGCGGCCCAGCGGAGAGTCCCCGGCCTGTGGGAGGCGGCGGGCAGTGGCGGCGGCTGCCCCGGGGAGCAGACAGTGGCAGCGAAAGCGGCTCCGGGCGCTGGGCTGGAGGTACGGGGCGCGCGCACGGCCGCGTACACGGCGCGTGCCAGCCCAGCGTGCGCGCGCGCGTGGCAGCCAGCAGAGGGCCCCTCAACCCCCCCCTGCATACACCACCGAAGAGGCTGCCCCTAGAGGGAAGGGGGTGCATGGGACGCGGCGCCCACCTGCCAAGCCCAGACCTGGTACACAAGGGCGCCAAGTCCACACCCTCAGGGCATCCTGCACTGGGAATGCACATGCCACACACGCCCTTGCGATACGATGCTCGGCGGGGGGCATGCCAGCAGACTCAAACACACATCAGTCGCACACACTAGATACTCAGACAAGCAGCTGAGGTCAAAAACCCCGACAGGCACATAGCTCAGCCTAGAGAGCATACCGGATACACGGTGAGGTCCGCGCCACATTCTCACAGGCTGTTGCACACGCAGTGGGCAGGGGTTCAAGCCCACAACCACTCCAGTATGGCTCCCTCCCAACTCATGCCCGCACCCACTGTGTCCCCAACAGCCATTACCAGGTGCTTAGTTAGAAAGAAGCTCAAGGAGGACTTAGTGCTGAATCCCTGCCTTTGGCCCCAGGACAGGCTGACCCCAGGGAACAGAGCAGACGCTTACAGAAGGCCCCACACTGAGGTCCTAATGCGAGGCCACTTTGAACCTGGCTATCCCAGCTTTTTAACTGAGTTCTGTGTCTACACCAACCTCTCTAGAGCTTCTCAGGTGATCTTTCAAAAATACCCTCTATCACCATATCAGCTGGAGCATTTGCAATTGTGAAGCACAGTACCCTAAAATAAACAGGCTCAATCCCACAGGGACAGGCTCACATAACCAGCACGTCTGGAGAGTGTCACAATTGGTTCTAGGTGTTACAGCAATGGCAAGCATATTATCTGCTTCTCTCTTTCTCCTGTGTACAGCTTTTGGTAAGAGGTGGCAAAGGCTGAGTAGCACAGCTTCAGGTCACCCATTCCCACAGGGAAAAGAATTGTTACTCAATAGTTTGCAGAAATAAGCAAACCAAAACATTTGGCTGAGCACCAGTGAACTAATCCAGGTGCCCACACGTTAGAGAGGGTATGTTCTCAACAGCCACCCAGTATCCATTCTATTTTCTTCTTTTAGTGTTTTGATACAGGGTCTCCTTTTTGTAGTTCAGGCTGACCCTGAGCTCAGCCTTGAACACAGCAATCCTCCTGCTTCTGCCCCTTGGGTGCTGGGATTACAGGTGTGAGCCACCACGCCCCACATTGTGGTGTGGTACCGATTGCTGGTGGGTATGAGCCACCATGCCCAGCACTGTGGTATGTGGTACTAATTGCTGGTAGGTGTAAGTCACCATGCCCAGCATTGTTGGATATGGTTATCAGGGATCAAACCTGGGACCTTGTGCTTGCACAACATGTGCTGAAACCACTGATCTAAATCCCCAGCCCCCTTTCTTTTTTCTTGAGGCACATTACTCAGATTTAATTGGAAGAATTGTTACCCTCTATGGATGCTATCATGGTTGGCCTTTAAAATAAAGTATTCTGCTTTTCCAATATGTGCTGGCCATTGGGACTCCTTGGAGCGAGCTCAACGTTGCCACACAGGAACGGCATTTTGGTTCTGGTGGCCATGCTCTGAAGAGATGCAGCTGGGTACTAACACCCTGAGAGCTCACCACTCTGCTGCTACTGGAGAGTGAACTAAGGGCCACCACATACCTACATCTTAGTCCTTTTATTTTTTGAGACAGGGTCTTCCTAAACTGCCCAGGCTGGACTCAAACTTACAGTCTTTCTGCTTCAGTCTTCCTTGTAGGTAGGACTGTAGGCATGAGCTGCCACACTCAACCCTCTGGCCCTTCTCATCCAAGCTTCCTTAGGTCCTTTCACAGCTAGAAAGCTGTTCTCTCTTGTGACATTTGCATCTGGGTCCAGTGTGTGTTGTATGGTGTGCAGGGGTGAAAGCCCAGCACCACCTAAACCACAGGTAGAGCAGGGAGGGGTGCCACAAAGGAAATATTGTACTTTTGTAGATGCTGGTACAGATACACCGATGCCCCAACTGTCCAGATGAGGCCCTGGACATTCAACATGGCTTTCAAAACTGGTTTCAGCTCACTGACCTGAGCTGTAGCCACTCCTCATCCACCCACCCCCACCCATGCTCAGCATCCTAAGCCATAGAAGCTCCACTTCATCCATCTGGCCTCGGCGTCTAGGTGTTGGTCCTCCAACACCTTCGTGGCCAAGGGCCTGCCCCTGTGTGCTGCAGCCTTCAACCCCTCTGTCACAGTGCTGATCACACTGGGTGCCACTGTTTCCATGTCTGCCTGCCTACCAGACTGAGCTCCAAGCTGGCAGGGGCTCGGTCTCCATCTGCATGCCCAGCTCCCACCACACAGTTGGGTAGGGAGAAGGTGAGCTTAGTGAAATGTATTCTGGGAGCTTCCTCTGTGGACAGTTTAAGGTAAATTTAACCCTAGCCACACTTCTCACCCAACAGGGAACATGGGGGAAGGGCCTGGGTACCTCAGGCCCTGCATGTCCACCTGGCACACCTGCCCAGGGATGAAGCTTCGATCTCTGCAAGTGAATAGCTACCTGATCCCCACTCCACCCCACCCCCGAACCTGGAGCAGAGGGACAAACACACTTCAAATCCCAGCCTCATGGGTGGGATCTGAGTATCACCTTCAGCTCGCTTGTTTTCACTCTGCAGTGATCACTCACCCACTAGAAGACCTTGAGCAAACCTCAACACCAACACATATAGCTGTCCTATCAGTAACCTTGGGCCCTGGGAGCTCACTGGCAACTTCAGTGAGCTTTTAGAGTGGCCCTGCAAGGCAAAGGGTGCCATGTTTGTCTTCCTAGACAAAGGAAGGGACTGAGCAAAAAGCCAGTTTCAAAAGCTGCCAGGATGGGACCTGAGCCTGTAATGGGCGGCTGCAGAGTTCCTGTGGCTCCTGAAGCCCTATGTGCCTGGCCCAGAAGCAAAGAACAAATCTTTATGGTAGTTACAGGGTATGGTGGGGTGGGGGTGGGGCGCTGGGGACCCTGGAAAGCCATTAAACAGTGACAGGTTTGTCGAGTCTAGGGCCAATTTGTGATCAAACACCTCTTACCCTACATGATTATGTGGTCCTCCAATCCTGTCTTCAGTGTGACTCTCCTTCCAGGCCCAGCTACCTTTGGCAAACCTGCCTTGATGGGTAGGTGGCTGGTTCCTTCCCAACCCTGCCCAGCCTTCTTCCCAGTGTCACCATTCTCTAGCCTTTTGCCCATCTACACTGAATGCATCAAGGAGACAGAGAGGGACACACACGCACCGGCCCAAGGTCAGGCACACAGCACAGCATGTAGCCGGGTAAAGAAAGATCTGGGGCAGGTGTTTATAACCACTCCCACTTGGCTCCCCAGGCTGCTCAAAGTTCCCATTTGGCAGCTGAGTCACTTTGGCCTTGGACAACTTAAAAGACTGGCCAACAAGGCTGCCATGTCCAGTAATCAGAGACAGACCCACACTGCAGTCCCCAAGGCTTCTTCCATATGCCCTGTACTGTTCAGGAAACAGTAGGTGAACTCAAAGGCCAGCAAGGCCTGGCTGCCTAGAAAGACTGCCTCACAGTAGGTCCTGAAGGCTTCTGAGCCTTGGAAAAGCAGCCCCTCACCTCTCTGCCAGGTCTGCCTCCAATATTTTCCCCCTTCCGGCTGGGCCAGGGAAGCAGGAAGACCCTCTGAAACACCTGAAGAAAGAGGCAGCAGGGGCAGCTGGCTAGGTTTGTGCTCGGATTGTATTCACAGAGACATGTGGCAGCTTACATAGGACAAAACGAGTAATAAAAATTAGCTTTAAATATGGAAAAACCAGGGCCCTGTAATCCCATTCTACCTAACACTGGGACCAGGAAAGCTAACACAGTCTGGGAAGGACCAGGCTGGGGCACAGGCACAGCCTTACCCTATCCCCTTCACACATAAGATACACACCCACACCCACACCTTCCCCATGGGCACGCACAGGAAAGGGCAGATTATTGCTGGGCACATGTGTCTATTTTTATGAGGGGATTCTGGAATGTTGGCCAGAGTTGGCCAGGACACTCCCACCTCTCCCATGGCCTGGGTTGAGCACTTTCGAAAGAAGTGTCTTCAGGGCCCAGTGTAAGAGAAAAGGTGTTGTGTGAGCAGGAAGACAGAGGGAGACCGAATGTGGGTCAGCTTGGGCAGTGAACTAATGGGTCTCACCGTCAGTCCAATCTCTGGTCACACTCTGGCGCAGGTCTACAGTATAGAGAACCCTCAGATTCAACTCTGACAGTTGCCGTAAAGGGTGCTTGCAGGCCCTCATCAGTGCAGCCTGAGCCCAGGACAAGAGCGGCCTGAGTCTCACTCGGAGGTCAGTGGTGGCCAGCACAATGCTGGGGTTCAGGGATCTGTCTGTGCCCCTTCTGAGCGGGGCCTGAGAAGCCTGAACTTTGGCAGTGGCTCCTCCCTTAGCTCTCCCAGCCAGGGCTGGCTGCCTTGGAGGCTGAGGCGGGGAGCCGGTCTACAGGAGGAATTAAGAACGCTCTGGTTGCTATATACATTCGTACAAATACATAAATACAGAAAGCCCAGAGCTCCACAGAGGAGCTAAAGGGACGCACCTTTGTCCCAGGATGGCCCAGGCTTTGCCAGACTCAGCTAGGCTGAGGGCTAAGGGCCGGAGGGCACTGGGGACAGCTCCGGCTATGTTCCCTAGGCCACGACTTGAGTGGATAATGGGGAAGACCACTGTGCAAAACTGTAAACAGCATTTGGAGTAGCTGCTACCGCCAGCTGCCGGTGGGGCCCTCGGGCTGGGGGCTAGAGGCGGGTGGGGAGCTCTTCCTCACTGTCGCTGCAGTTCCCACAGCAGTCCTGGAGGGACGGGGAAGACATGGAGGGAAAGAGGCAGAGCGAGCACTGTTAACCACCAGTGAGGCTGCACGGGGTTGCCCTGCCAGGACAGGACAAATGCCACCCAGGGGCAGGCTCTGGAAAGAGGGCTTCCCATGAGGGGCTTGGAGCGGCAGCTCAGGTCACACATGCGCGGGCATCAGAGCAAAGGCTTTTGCAACTGATTTAAGTATGGGAGACTAGGGAGATCCCAGAATCTGCCAGGGCAAGGCTTCTGTCCCAGCCCTGGACAGAGGCTGGGTTCAGCGAGACAGATGGCTAAGCAAGGCTGACAGCTTGCAGGGGCCAGGGTGCAGGGAACTGCAGCAGTGGGGAAGAGTACGGGGGGCACGGGCACCAGACTTCTTTCTCCCACATCTTGCCTCTGCCATTGAAGGGCTGCCTGGGGCTCCCCAAGGCTGGGCAGCGAGGCTAACGCACGGGGAGCCCACACTGCTCACCTCTGGAAAGAGAAAAGAGGCCATGAGCCCAGCAAGGGGGGATGTGGCCAGAGACCCTGGGTATCGCTGGCAGGGCTGAAGCATTTCCATTCCCCACACAGGCGAGCACCAGCAGTGCCTCCCTCCCACCATCCCCAGGGCCAGGCTGGGAGCCCAGGTAGGACTCGGCCAGAGTTTACCTGGCGGCTAAAGAGTCTCTGCAGCAGTCCCTTCTTGGGTGGGGCAGGCGGCTGGCCCTTCCAGTCCAGATCTGGGGGAACTGAGCCATCCATCCCGAAGACATTCAGCTCCTGAAAGCACTCGGTCTCCACCATCTACCAAGGAACAGGCACCTGTGAGGGCTGCCCTGAGTCTGTCCCCTGGAGCCCGTCTCACCAGTGTGGCAGGTCCCACCTCATTCTGCCAGGGGATGGGTACGCTGCCAGTGGCAAACTTCTGGTAGAAGTCCTGGTCGGTTGGCTCTAGCTCCACGCCCTTAACGGTGGAGAACTGTTCAATGTCCAGAACATCTTTGCAATAAATAGCCTGAGGCTAGAGGGGATAAACACAGTCATCAGATAGGAAAACACAAGTATGGGTGCACATGTGCATGCGCACATGCACACACATGTGGAACACGCAGGAAAGCAGCTCAGCAGGAGCCTAACTCTCTCCCCTGGCCTACTTCTGCCCTGACACCCGCAGAAGCTGGTTTGGAGTCCGTGACCAGACGCCCCATGGACTTCCCGAGCACAACAGTCACTTCTGTCTGAGACTAACTTCTCCCTCCATGTCCTCTTCTACAAACAGGGATCTATCCCTCACTGTTCAATGACTGAATGATGCTGCGTGTAGACCTGTGCAGCCCCCGGCCCCGCCCAGCACAAGCTGCCCAGGTGTGTGGGTGGGAAGGGAAGAGCATACCAGAACTCAGCCAGCTCCCCATGCAGGGCCTGCAGTGGGTGGGTCCCTACCATAGGGCACCCAGTGCCTTCCTCTGTCCCCTCTGATAAGCAATCAACAGGACAGGACTGGTCCTTCACTACCTCCTAATCCCTGTGGGAGGACACTACAGCCTCAGAAGGCAGACATTCAGCTTTTACATCTTTGCATTGTTTTCTAAATCTTACTATTAAGGTTGTCTATGAAAATATCATGGGGCTGGTGGTGTAGTGTAGCTCAGTGGTACAGCAAGTGCTTAGCAGGCCCTGGGTTCAATCCCCAGAGTGTGTGTGCATGCACATACACAACCCATATACAGATATATTTATCATGCAAAATGGTACATTATGGAAAACAGTGTGGCAGTTTTGCCAAAAGGTTAAACATAGCTAGCTAGCCTATGCAATACCAAAGAAATCACATCTGTTCACAGAAAAATCTGTACAATAAGTTCACAGCAACCAGGCATGGGGGCAGGTGACTGTCATCCTACTTATTTGGAAGGTTGAAGCAGGAAGGCTGCTTGAGCCCACATGGTTGAGACCTCCCTGGGCAAAACAGTAAAACTCTATCTTGGAAAAGAATGCTCATAACAGCATTCTTTCTAAGTTGAAAAGACAGAAATAACCCTAATGTCTATGAATTTGTAAATAAAATGTAGAATTATTTATGAGATATTATTCAATCTCAAAAAAGAATTAAGTACTGATACATACTACAACATGGAAGAACCTTTAAAAAGATGCTAACTGCCAGGCACAGTGGAATTACACCTGTAATTCCAACACTCCGGAAGCTGAGGCAGGAGGATCACTGTGAACTCAAGGCCAGTGTGAACTACACAGCAAGACCCTGTCTCAGTAAACAAAACAGAACAAAAAAACCAAAAAGTCACTGCATTGTGTACTTTCTATGACTAAATTATATGGTATGTAAATTAAACCTCAAAAAAGCTCTTTAAATATATCACCATCGAGCTTATTGTTCATCTGTTGCTTCTGAAAAGTTAAAGCTTCAAGGTACTGACTTTTGTCTCTGACTCTGAACTAGGGTCCCAAAGGTAGTGCAGTTACTTCGAGTTATGTGAGATGATGTGCAAGGAAGCATGGGTTCCTGCCTCAGGCAGGCTGATGGAGGTCAGGCCTGCTGGGTTCAAGAGCTGGCCCCTGACAGTGCCCACTCTTCGGGGTTCTGAGGCCAACCACATGAGACAGTCACTGAGAGGCAGTGTCCCTACTGGTCTCCCTACTTATACACACACTCTCTATGACCCTTTCCCTACCTCACTTTCCTGTTCAAAACTTTCCAGGAGCCGGAGATTTAGCTCAGTAGTTCTGCTGTCTGCCTGACAAGCGCAAGGTCCTGAGTTCAATCCCCAGCACCACGTACCACAACGCCGGGTGTGATGGGTCATGCCTGTAATCCCAGCACTTGGGAGGTAGCCCCCCCCCCCCACTGCCTAGCTGTTCCTTTTTCGTGGAATGCTTACCCCACCCTACTTCCAAATTTTGCACTGGCTCTCTTTCACCTATTTTTAGTGTCTGCTTAATCATCAGCTCCTTAGACTACCTTAAAATTGCTATCCACCCCTTATCACCCTGTGTTCTTAGCCTTATTTTTCTTTGTTGGACTTAGCATTACCTGAAACTTTCTCAATCAGTGTCTTCCCCCTAGAACATACACAGATCTGGGTCCTGTGGACCTCGTTATCTCCAAGGTCTGGCACATATCGGCACTCAGTGACCTAAACCTGGCCAAGCAGAACCTCCCCTGTGACATTTCACATAGAGAACTGATTTCAGGGGAAGGAATACAGCTAGCAGATTTAAGCAGGCCCTAGAGATAGTGACATGAAACTCGGATGTTGGCTCTACTCTAGGACTTTACGAAACAAATCAATCAGTTTCACTCTGGGCTTGAGTGAGTTGGAGTTGGGTTCCTGCCACTTGTTATATGATAATTAGAAGATGTCTGTGCCTATCAGGTGCCTGGCCCATGGGACAGACGCTCAGTAAATGAGTGGGGGTCTAGAAGGGGACTGTCCTGATGGAAGAGGGGCAGTCAGGCCAGCAGATACCCCCTTGCTGGCACCCCTACCACCTCGGTTTTCCTTTGGGAAATGTGTTGTTCTCACTGCAGTGGTCAAGGTGGACACATGAGCTAGTTGTGGTCAGTGAGGGTCCTCTGAGCAAAAAGAATGGGCCATCAGCCTTGAGATGTTTTTCCTCTTTAGGATTTTCTTCAAAATTCCTAGGCAACAGTGGCTCTCTGTGTACAGGGATATCTGTTGGTAGGCTGTGGGCCTGACCTGCTGGGGCAATCACTGCCAATCTCTAAGGAAAGCTGCCTGACAGAGCAGACTATTGATCAGTAGTACAACGTGGAACTCAGAGTGAGTTCCTTCAAAACTCTCAGGACCGCCCACCTCCACCTCTCCCCATTCAGATGTGCCAAAAGCCAGACCTATCCTGGGGCTCTCCATTTTTTGAGAGTAATGAAGCAGCGGGTGTGAGATTGGATCATCTAATACAGAAGGTACCCCTTCTACTCACAGCCCCCACCCCCACCCCAGCTCTGCCCTCTGCAGAACCGGGCTCCACTCACATCAGGCTTAAAGGGCGGTTCTAGCATGCCTGCTCCCAGACGCTTGAAGTTCAGTTTTTTGAAAAGAGGGTGCTCCTTCACCTCTTGGGCGCCGCCCCCACGACACCCCAGGCGCTCCGCAGGATCCTTGCAGAGGAGCTGTGGCAGGGCATGGGTGGTCAGGGTGCCCACATGTGGGCAGGCAGGCGAGATGCCCAGCTCCAGCCCCGGCCAGTCAGGCCTCCCGCTCGCTGAGATACCTGGGAGCAGAGTGAGCAGGCCTGCGGGGAGAAGCGCTCGGAGTACTCCTCGGGCACCTCCTTCACCAACCGCTCCACCTCCTCCCGCTTGATCTTCTTTTTCCTCTGCTGGAAGGGTGACTGGCCTGCGATCATCTCATATAGGAGGCAGCCTAACGCCCACCAGTCAGGGCTGAATGTGTACCGCTCGTTCTTCACCACCTCTGGAGCTGGGCAGGGCACAGAACCGGGGCTGGGTAGGTGGTGGGAACACAGCCCCTGGGCCCCAGGAAGGCCCAGCGCATAGGAGTTCAGGGGACTGACTCAGACACCTGCTGGCCAGCAAGGTACCAATATCAACTTGGTGGGATCTAATCAAGCAGAGAACATACACCCCGACAAAGGGTGCTGCTGTGGCCTTGCGGAGTGCCATCCTAGGGCCCCTGGTCTTCTGGATTCTTTCATTTTTTGGTGTGTGCTGGGATGAAACGTGGGCTTTGTATGTTCTAAGCAAACCCTCTACCTCTACCACTGAGCTAGACCACAGCACTCAAATCCTCATTTTTTACAGAAAGCTCTCTGCGTTATTAAATGTTGGCAACCAATTCCAACTGTTCCATAATTTTATTTCAATACGAATGTAGGACAAATTGGGCTCTTGTGGTTACTAGTTTGCAACTTCTGGATTTTATGAGACAGAAAAAGACAGGGCCGAAACTCCCACTTGCTGATACCTCTGACCTGCCAGGGCAGGCACCTGAGGAGTTTTCTCTCCACTATCTCTCTTCATCTCCAGGCAGCCCTGGGAGGCAGCTCTGATGGTCCTTTCACAGCAGAGACAAAGAGAGGCTGGGAGAAGCGGAATCGGGAAACCACAATGGGCCGGGACTGTCTGCCGTGCGATGTGTCCCCAAGGGGCGCACAGGGCCACTGTCCTGTACCACAGGTGGACACACTTACTCCAAACATACGCAATCCAGGTATAGGTGGGGCTAGAGCCATGGAAATAGGTGTGACTTTCTTTTCTTGACCCTGGCAGCCACATGCCAGCCTAGCCAACTGCACTCAATAAGCATTTAGTGAACAGAAGATGTGGATTCATAATGGTGGGACTCTGGCTAGGGTTTTGGTCTCCTAATCCACAAAAAGGAACATCGGTATGGGCTCTTTCTACTTCCTCGGGCACAAAAGACCCCCACACAGACGGCAGAGAACAATAAAAGGACCCAGGAGGCTGGTGGCCTGGGATGGAAGGAGACTCACCCATATATCCCACAGTGCCCACACGACCTTTGATGGTCTGGCCCTCAGGCACATGCACAGCCAGCCCCAGGTCAGAGATGCGGATGTGGCCTGAATGACAATGGAGAAGCAGGTGGGCCTATTAAAGGCCAGGCCTCCCCAATGCCTCCCTCCCCATCCTTTTCCCACCCTACCCACCATGGTCATCCAGAAGGATATTCTCTGGCTTCAGGTCCCTGTGGGGAGAGAAGGGCAGGGTCAGCTGCTATTCATTCTGCCACTCCTAGCTCAACTGCCAATTGACAGATGACTGTTCCCCCTAGGCAATAGCCCTGACTCAGGATGGCAGATGAAGGGTTTACAGTGCCAGGATCTCCCTAGGCAAGTGAAAGGTGACCCTCACCCAGGGGATGACTTCCAAGACATCACAATGTTGAGGGAGCTCCCTTCCACTTGGTAGCTGACTCTACCATTCCTCTGTCATGCAGGGATACTCATCCATCCCCTCATGGGGCTGATAGGAGGTGACAGTGAAATCATCACCAGTCACTACTGTACCAAAGCTCACTACTACTGAGCCGACCTGCAAGGTAGGATGGAAAGTCTGCTTAGCAGAAAAGGAATCAGTGCTGGCAGTGCAAGGAGCTGACTGGCTCAAGGTCATGTGAAGGGTAACAAAGTCAGGATTCACATACAGATGCGGGCCTTGCAGCTTCGGTCTGAGCCCCTAAGGTCAGCCCAGTGTGGGGCAGTGCTGAGCCCTACCAGGTCACACCAATATCCTTTTGCTGTCCACCTGCCTCCATACCAGCCCCTAGAGATGGGCCAGGCCCTGTAGAGCTGCTGGTAGAAGCTCCACCTCACCTGTACACAATGCGCTCCCGATGCAGGTCCTCCAGCCCGCAGCAGATCTCAGCAGCATAGAAGACAGCACGTGCTTCTGGGAAGCCAGCTTGGCCCATGTGATAGATGTGGAACTTGAGGTCACCTCCATTCATCAGCGTCAGGACTAAGCACAGTGCATCCTTGGTCTCATAAGCATAGGCTAAGCTCACCTGTGGCCAGGGGATGGCAGCCCTCAGGTAGGAGCTGCAGGACCCCCAGGGTGGGGCTAATACCAGCTGTCCCAAATATCCTCTGGTTGCCATTTCTTGGGTCTCAGCATGGTTCCCAGGCTACCCTTCCTGGGCAATGCCGAGGGTGAGACAGGAAGGACTGGAAGGACAAGGTGGGGTAGAGGGCAGTCCTTTTGCTGATGGGGAGAGACCTTGGCCTGGTGAGTGGGGAAGGCAGAATGTGCCAGCATGACCAACAGGAAGGGAGAGGTCTCCTTTCTGTACTTACTACAAACCTACTGTTCACTTTCTCCAGGATCTGCTTCTCATTAAGTGCCATGGCCTCCCCTTTCCGCTTCTTGATCCGCTTCTTCTCCAGCTTCTTGCAGGCATACATCTTGCCCGTTGCCCGCACCTGGCAGGCACACACCTGAGGCAGGGGTAGAAGGGCAAATGGAGGCCTATCATGCTTTTGGCTCTAAGGACTGGTGCAGGTCCACCTTAACCTGCTTTGTATGCTGTACTGGGGCACTCGCCTGACCACTTACCTCCCCAAAGCCACCTTTGCCAAGGACTCGGTACTGCCTGAAGGTATTTTTCGTCACTGGCTGCCTGTGAGTGAGGGTTACAGGAGCAAATGTTGGCTGAGGAGGGCCATGGACCAGGCAGAGCCTTCACAATGTGGCTTCACAGTGTCTATCCTGGCTCTCTCTGGGAGGAGCTTACCTTTCCAGCCACTTCCACTGCAGGAAACGGTTGAAGTAGATGCTGTCGAGGTAGTCAGCAAAAGGGGCCACACTCAGGTAGTCATGGGTCAGCCTGTTGGAAGGACCAGCCCTCAGATCAGCCCAACACCCGGATTCTCAGTTTGATTGTCCAGGCCTCCTGTGATGTACACATTCAGCCCACAAAGCACCACCCTTAGCCAACCCTCTTGAAAGCCACCGAGAGAGGGAGAAGCCACATTTGGTGTTGAAAGTGTGGATGCTACAGAGACAGGAGGCCATCTGCCCAAGTTAAACAGTAGATCGGGGACAGGACAAAAAGCTGAGCGGTTCACAGCCTTCTGGGCCCAGAGAAACCCCTTCCCCTGTGTGCAATTCCGGGCTTGTCAGCAGGGAGACGTACCGGGTCAGCTCCTGGAAGAGGTCTTTGCAGGGGCCCTGCTCCAGCCGCTGGGCGCAGTTAGTCACCAGCTGCAGGGGGACCTCGGGGATGAGGTCAGGACCCTGGAGCCAGGCCATAGGCAGGTCAGTGCAGGGGCTCACTGGGCAGCTGCCCACTCCCTAGGCACAGCTGCCAGGTAACTCTGCTGGTGGCAGTGAGGAGGGTGGTGCGCTGGCTGCCCAGTTGCTGGGCTCCCTTTCCTCCCTCCTGGGGCAGGGACAGGCAGAGCTGCTGGCAGGCTGCCTGGCCTGAGCTTGGCTCACCCCTGGGCTCCATGCCCGCGGTGCTGCCTGGAGCAGCTCCAAGGCACTCACTGCCCAGTCTGTGGTCACTCCTCTCCCTGTTGCCACCGAGCCCTGAGCCCGGCCGGCTGCCATCATCTCTCCATCACTGCTCACTCACCGTGTGGCTCAGAAAATTCTGTATCAGCCGCCGCCCACACGCCTTCCGCTTCTCATCAGGGGTCACCTCGTACTCGGCCTGCAGAGCAGGAAACAGAGAAGCCTGGGGTCTGGGCAGGGCAGTGGGTGTAGGAAACAGGGCAGAGTGAGGGACCTCCACCTGCCTGCCCTCAGTTTGGGGCCGGGTCCTAGGCAGCTGCACTCACCACCCCATCCAGGAACGCGGTGCAGCGCGTCAGCTCGGCTCTTGTGGCGCAGAACTCCCGGAACAGCAGGCGCCCAATGGGCTGCCGCTCACACAGACTGTGGTAGTCACGTTCTGTGGGCCAGGATGGAGGCTGTTGGGGTTGCAGTCCTGGAGCCTGACTGGCAGGGCACTCCCGCCTACACCACCAAGGCCTGGGCCCCAGCAGCTTCCAGCCCTGCAGTGCAACAGCTGTCATCTCCTTTAGCGCTCTCCCCACAACTTGGAGGTAAGCAGTGTTACTCTGTATCTAAGTTGGGACTGTGGTGTCCAGTGAGGGTTACTGATGGGCTCAATGCAGAGTCAGAAGTCTGAGCTTAAAAGTGCAGGTTCCCACCTCCCCCGGCATCTCCGGGTTCACACAACTTGCGTATGCCAGCGCCAAGGCTGGGTGCGGTCTGTGTGGTTCCGGCCCGGCCTGGGCCAGGCCCACACCTGTTGCCTGCCTGGCGAAAGTGCGAGAGGAAGTTGTGGCTTCCGGAGTGCTCTCAGCTGGGCCTCCTTCCCAGGCAGTGGAAGCAGCCATAATGTACTCTTTGCCCACATGCAGGGCTTCTGAGGGGCCCTGGCAACCTTAGGTGCTGTTCAGACCTCAAGTTTCCATGAAGGTAAACAGCAAGTGGTGGCCTAGGTCCTTCTGCCACCTCCCAGAAATAATCCCAGGCTGGGCTAGGTAGGTAGGGCTGATAAGCACAGGCCAGGGGCTCAGCATAGTCAATCTGGGGACATTCCTCTGGTTGGGGCCTCTGCTCCTATGGGCAGGCTCTCCCGTTCTCTGCTTCTCTCATCTGCCCTCAATCTCCTGCCTGTACTGACTCTGAATGGCCGGTCAGGCCCTGTTCACTCTCTGCCCTCCACCCATCCCAAGCCCAGGAACTGAAACTGGACTGGGTGGTGCAGCCTCAGCCTTCCTCGTCAGCAGACCCCCCCAACTGTGCCCCTGCACCCCAGGGCAAGGTCTCAGGGGAGGCTTCCCTTGAACCCCTGTGCTTCAGCAGTGCCCAGTCTCCACCCAAGCCTCACCGAGGCTCAGCCGCAGCTCTTCACACTGGCTGATGTGGGGGAACTGAAGCATTTGCCGCCATTTCTTGCTCTTGCCTTTGCGATTTCCACCTCCACCTGTAGGAGCAACCAGACACTGGGTCTCTCGGGTCCTGCTGCCACTGTGCCTTCTCTTGACCTACAGTGTGTTCAGCGGCCTTCAGGGCCCAGTCAAGGGCCAGTCTGCCCCAGGAGGCATCTTGGACTTTTTTCCACGTGCTCCAGCATGACCTCCCCTGGTTTCAGGACACATATGGTCCTTCTGGCTCTCCTGGTAGGGGCTGGGAAAGCCAAGGTGCCTAGTGAGGCCACTCTGCCAACAAAGTCAGCCTCAGTTGCCTGAGGTAGGAGTTACTCGGGTGAAGAAACTAGAAAGTGTATCACAGTAGAGGGAACTGCATAAATCAAGGCACATGAGGGAGAGATTACAGGTTTCGGGTATGCTCAAAATGCCCAGGCCACCAGCGACGCACCCAGCCTCTACCACCAAACGCTGCCTTACGGCCATTTCCCCTGGCCTCACCCCATCCCTGAGCGAGGTGGTGGTAGGAGGGCTGCCAGTCAGGAGCCCTCATCCCCTGCTTTGCACACAGGGCCTCACTGCCCCAGTGGCTGCCTTGTTTTACCAACTTGACTCCCTCACTGTAACTGGGGAGACCACGGTAGCAGCCGGGATGCGTATAAAACCTGAGAGGTATAGTAATGTGGACCACATATAAACCAGCAGGGCGTGGCAGGAAGTGTAGTGAACTGGACCAGGAAATGACCCTTCTAATAGGAGCGGCTACAATACAACCCTTGTGGATTTCTTGGTTGCTGCTAAGAAATACTGGCTTAGTGGGACCAGCTCTCCTGATTTTCTAAAAGCAGCTGGAAATCCAGACTGTCATGTGAAACTGGTTCCTTTTTGATTGAAGAAAAAAAAAAAAAACTGCTGCCAAATAAACAAAACAAGTTAGAGAGCTAGTCAGATGTAGATGTGGCCTTGGGCCACCAGGGTTATAATAGTGGAAGGGGACTGTCTTGGAACCTCACAGAACTGGGTTTGAATCTTCAACTCACACCACATCTATCACTTGCCCACAAGACTCAGTTTCTCTACGTGTATTTCAGGCGTGGGCCACCTCCAAGGGGTTATGAGTATGAATTAAAAAGTGTTCCTCCAAGGCCGGGGATTTAGCTCAGTGGTTCTGGTGCCTGTCTTGCAAGCGCAAGGGCCCCGGTTCAATCCCCGGTAACCACATACAATACTGGACGTGGAGACTCATGCCCAGCAGCAATCAGTACCACATCACGCCTGTAATCCCGGCACTTGGGAGGCAGAGGCAGAAGGATTGCTGTGATGTGAGTTTGAGGCTGAGCTCAGGGCCAGCCTGAACTACAAAGCGAGACCCTGTCTCAAAAAACCTAAAAAAAATAAATAAATGTCTTCCTCCAGCACTCAGTCGGGCTGAAGCAAGAAGCAGGCCTCACTTCCAACTCAGTGGCAACCACTTTTCCTCTCCTGGCCTCAGCTGCCCTTAGATCTTCCCAGATCTGTGTCCATGAACCTGGACAAAGGCAGGTGGTATAGAGGGAGGAGCTACCTTTCCTCAATGACAGAGGGGCCTGGAGGAGGAAGTGTTGCAGGGGCCCTTGAGAAACCCTTCTGCAGCCCACACCCTTGAACCCCAGTCATTGCTTCACTATGAATGAGCAACAGCCCTTCACCCCCTAACCCAGAGCAATGCCGCCCTAGAAGGGGAACTCCTCCCTCACCCCCGCAGGGTCCCTAGCCCAGTCCTCCATCCGCCTGCCTTCCCCCACCAGTTACTTCCTCCTCTCCCTCCTCCCAGCCACATCAAGGCAGCAGCAGAGAAGCACATGCAAATATCCTGTCCTGGAGCTGTAGCAGAACCCACAGGGCTCCCCTGCACCCTACCCTGGTCCCCTTTCTTGTGCTGTGGGAGATCCAAGTGAGGGCTCCCAGCCCCAGTGCATCCCATTTTCCCTTCACAGCACCTCTACCAGATTGGGCCCAGACTCAGGACAAAACTGAGGGTCTGAGTGAAGGATCAGTTTGCCTATGATCACACAGCCTGGGAGTGACAGCAGCAAGATTAAAACCCAGCTCCCACAACTCAAGTTTCTTTCCCATTTCCCATATGCCTGGCATTTGCTAAGAGCCAACAGTGTACATACACCGAGGGTTCCCAAACTGCCTAGGAACCATTTGAGAAGCTGACACAGACCCAGATCCCCCAGCTGTCAACCAGCTCACAAAATGATTCCCCAAAATGGACCTAGCCAGTCCACTGATCCGGGTTTAGGGTTCAGTGACAGTGATTTCCTGTGGGCTTCACATCTCACTTCCTAACTGTCCCACCAAAAGGGGGAGAAGAGACCTGTCCAGAGCCATGCAGGTGGGAGGGGCAGAGCCAGGTAGAGATAAGAGTTCTGTACTGGAGACACAGGTCCGAGGCCAGCCATCCCATCTATACCTTGCCCAAGGCCCAACAAAGCTTATCTGAAGATGCTCACACCGTCTGGCTCGGCAAAGCAGTGCTCTCGGCAGGACTGAGGGCTGAAGCAGCTATAGCCTTAGGAAGGGAGGCTTGGCTGGGCTCTCCACCCCTCCTCCCTGGCTGGCTGAATGACGAGGCAGAACAGAATTACAGATGCCCCCAGAGGCTGAGAGGAAGGCCCAGCCCCAAGACTTGATAAGGGACAGAAGATAAGACCAGCACTAGGGATGCAGCCTGCTATACTCATTTCCAGGCAGCACCTCCCCAGGGTGACACAACCTGGGTAGACAGAGGACACCAAGTGTCCTACTCAGCTGGGGACTCCTTTCTCCTTCCAGTGTACTGTATTGGACATTCCAGGTCCTACACCTGGGTCAATCATAATTTTGCTGGGTGATCTAGGGTTAGTCTCTGGCTGAGCTTCAATTTTCCACCTGTAAAATGGGGCCGAAAGGTGAAGTCACAAACAGTTGGCTTGTTCAGCCAGGGACCCCAGCAAAAAGTGGGGGAAAATGCCATAATCTCTAGGTCCTTCTCCTGCATCCTGCATGGGGCGGGGCACTGTGCAGAGGTACACTGACTATGTTACTGATCTGGCTATGACAGGTGAAGGGCAGACTAACCACAGGGCAGGGAGGGTCAGTTTTAGTTTTGTATCTCTCAGGACCCTGACAGGGCAGGTGTGAGTGAGAGCTGTGAGGACACACACACACACATACACACACATATGCACGCGCCCTCCTCCAGTCAGGCAACTGCACTTACAGTAGTCCTAACAGTCTCTAATGCAGGGCCCACACTTATTTCTGCGTGCGTTTACCCTGGCAAATCATAGCCTTCCTAAAAGCAAAAATCGTGACCCATTCACCCCTGTCTTTTTGAGTCCGGAGGCTCCTAGCAAGTGGCAGTCTGTTGGTCACACGCGGTGTGACCTGGAGTTTCCCCCATTACAGTAGGCTATGTATGCAAAGGCTCCGGTCATTCATTCTCTGACCTTTACCCAACACCAACTTTGTATCGTCAGGGGCCTGGGCCTGGGGCACACAGGGCATCTTCTCGCCTCTTACGTGCAGGTCTCAGCGAAGCTCTCCGGGGGCTCTGTCTTATCCTTCCCTCTTCTATCCTTCTTTCTTCACCTCTTCCACACCCCATCTCTCCCCACCCGCCGCGAGGACGGCGGCCTCCCCACCCCCCCTGCCCGTCCCTTCCTGGGCCCCAGCTCTCTGGGGCAGGTGCCGAGGTGGCCCCCGGGCCATGAGCCGGAAGGGCTCTTGTCTGCTAGGGGTTCAGGTGGTGGAGCCCGCCGCCCTAGACTTGGTGGCTAGGGCGCTCAGATGAGCTCAAAGGCCCTGGCCCACGCTCCCAGCTCCGCAGCCCAGCCACCTGCCGGGCTGCCTCACCTTCCCGGGCCTTGAGTAGCACCGTGTTCGCTACGATGTTCTCGAGCTCCATGGGCTGCAGCGGCGCCGGCTACCCGGACCGCGCCGCTGGCCGGGATCGCGCGAGAGCCGCGGCCAGATGACGATCGGCTCGGTTCGGCTCGCAGTGACCGCGCCGCGGCCTCCCGGGCCTCCCCGGCCGCCGCCGCCCGCCACGCACTCTCCGCCCCCTCCCGGGGGCCACCCGGCGCCGGCCCGCCCCGCCCCACCCCGCCTCTGTTTACTTTACTCAGCCAATAACCAAGCAGGCTCTCCCCGCGCCGTCTTCCTATTGGTCTGTCCCGCCACCGTCTCCGCCCTCCGATCCGGGGATTTGTTCAAAGGGACAGGTGGACGGGACTAACGCGTCACCTCTTCCTGGTTGGCCTGCGGGCGGGGTTCGCCCCCTAGGTTCGAATTTCTAGGTCTTCGTAGGATACAGGACTGCCAATTAGCGCTCAGTCCTTCGCCGAGAAGACGGAGGTGGGTCCTCGGGGTCACGCCCAGGAGACCGGATGTGTAATTGAACGAAGGGAACGTCGGTCTTTCCAGTAAGGCATACTGATTGGGCCATCTGCTGGGGCGTAGCCGGGTGCCTTTAGCTCGCGGAAACCTTTCCTAGGGTTTTGTTGCGGCCCCACTTGGTATCTTGCGGGCTTCCTGCGGGTCGGCCACGACCAAGTTTAGGCCACGTGTCCCATCCTATTGTCTGGAGACAAGCGAAGAGAGGGTGGAAGGAAGGTAGCTGCCTGCACTTCGTCCCCCTGGCCTCCGGGTCGGTAGCTGGTGGCAACCCCGGCTCGCCAGGGCAGCCGGATGTTGTGATTTCTCTCCACCCTCCTTGCCTTGCCCACCGTCGGTCTCTGCTGCCTTATAAGGCAGCGTTACCTCCTCTAGACGTTGAGTTTCGTTCGCACCCATTATACAGGTGGGGAGTCAAGGTGCCTGACCTTAAGTAGTTGTCTCTAGATCGAAGTCTAGGTGGAAAACAAGGCCAAAATTTTACAGCTACTTAATACCGAGCTTAACACCCCACTTCCACCACCCCCAGTTAGCACAAGCAGGAAACACCAGCTTGCCCAAACTCGAGTAAGACAGAGCCAGATTCAACTAGGCTTCTCTTTCTCTTCACCAATTCATTCACCCCCAGATACTTAGAGCACCTGCTTTGTGTGAGGCACCCAGTCAGTTGCTGAGTATTAAGGTGGCGTCAGCAAAATAGACAAGCTCTCTGGTTACAAGCTCAAAGGGGTGGGAGGGTGACAGTTGAGTACCCTGGGCAAAAACTATAGCAAGTCCAAAAGCCCTCAAACTGCAAAAAGTTTAATGAGGAAGAAGTGTCCAGGGCCCAATGATCTGAGATGAGACAGGAATAAAGACCCTAGTTCTGTGGATCACAGTGAGGAGTTTGTTAGAAAGAGTGAATGGTGAAGGCTTTGAAAAGATGGGTTACACTTTAAAAAATCACTTTGACTAACGGCCTCACAGGCAGCTAAAATTAGAAGAGAGAGCAGTTGAGGGCTAGAGAATTCCAGGAGAGACTAAAAAGGTGGCAGTAGAGTAGGGGAAAAGTGGATGCATCTCAGGAACATTTGGGGGTTGAGAAAATCCCAGTGACCATCAGGACAAAAGGTACTTCACCAGAAGAAAGGTTGTATTGAAGTGAGACCTGAGGGTGAAATGAGTGTGAGTTTCAAAATTACTGGAGGGAGGCTAGGCTTGGTGGCTCATGCCTGTAATTTCTTACTCAAGACACTGAGTTTGATCTCCAGACAATACAGTGGGACACGTGGCCTAAGCTTGCTTGTGGCCACCCCGCAGGAAGCCCACGAGATACTAAGCATGACCTTGACAAAACCGTAGGAGACAAAGAGAGAGAGACAGAGAGTTACAGAAGACACGCTGTGAATTCAAGACCAGCCTAGGCTACCTAGTAAGACTGTTTCCAAAAAACCAGTTAATGTAGAGAGGAAAAAAAGAGCATCTACATAGAGGGACACTGCAAGCTCAAATGTCTGTAGAGAGGAGAGAAGGGCTCCTGCATTCAGCACTTAAGGGCAGAACGTGAGACCAGAGTCTAAAAGGATAGGTATGGGGAGCACAAAATGAGGAGAAGACCTTAGAACTTCCTGGATCAAGGAGGTCCTTGGAAGCCAGGTAAGGAGTTTGCATTTCGCTGTCAAGGTAGAGGCGAGTGTTCAGGTGCAGAGGGCCAGCTTTTAGGCAGAGGACTAATAGTGTGATCGGATTAACTTTTGCAAGAGCCCTGGGCTGCTCTGTAAGTGCTAGGGTAGGAATGAGGACAAGGGGCTGATTGGTAGACACATCTGTCGTTTTGGTTCTGAGCAGCTACAAGCAGAGTGAAGAGAGAGACTTTAAGGAAAAGAAGGGAGATCCAAGCAGTGCTCTTCCTCCCTCCACATGAGGGAACAGTGGGCCAGACCTGCAGACACAGAGTGACTGCCAGTGACTACAGAAGATTCCATGGGAGGAATCCTATAAGATACAGGAGCAGCCCCTGCCTCTTATTAGGGAAATCAAAGAGAGGAAACAGTTTCTTTTCCTAGATCCCTGGTAGCTGTACCATGTTTTCAGCTGGGTCTTTGAAGCCGACCAAGAGATGAACATCAGTGGGGTCATTCAGAATCCACACAGTAGAGGGGGAGAAGGAAGGGGTCAAGCAAAGCCTTTCCTTGGGGGAGGGATTCTGCAAGCACCCCATGTGCAGTCCAGTCAGTTCTTTGTCTACTTAAGTTACCCAGAATTTTCACGGTTGTCTGCCCCTAAGTTTCTTGAATTATATGTTTTATGAGGAACCATTAGAAGAATGATTATGCTCAATTCTAAGGCAGTGGCAAGAGTTAGCAGACAAGTGGATAGATTGGAAGCTGTCAGTCAAAGCGATATCTTTCAAAAGGGAAATTTGGGGCCTGAGATTTAGCTCAGTGGCATTACTACTTTGCAAGCACAAGGGCCTGAGATCAACCCCCAGTAGCAACAACGAAAAAAATGTCCTTTTTTTTTTTTTTTTTTTTGAGACAGGGTCTTGCTTTGTAGTTCATGCTGGCCCCAAACTCACTATACAGCCCAGGCCAACCTTGAACTCATAACAATCCTCCTGCCTCTGCCTCTGCCCCTGCCCCTGCCCCTGCCTCTGCCTCTTGAGTTCTGGAATTACAGGCGTGAACCCTATAGTTGGCACTGTGGTATATGGTTACCGGGAATTGAACTTACCAGACAGACAGTGGAACTGCTAAATCCCTGGCCTGAGATGTCCATTTCTAAGACTCTAATCTACAAATACCACTGGATTCAAGCAAAAGGAGAAATTCTCAAAGTTGTTCATTGTACCATTATCTGAAAAGGTAGATCATGTTAATTGCCCTTAATAGAAATGGGTTAAATACAAGTTATTTTTTTCCATTAAGAATACTGTAGAGGGGCTCAGTAGTTCTGGTGCCTGCCTTGCAGGCCCAAGAGCTTGGGTTCGAGTGACCACATACAACCTGAACTATAAAAGTGAGACCCTGTCTCAAAAAAAAAAAAAAAATACTGTGTAGCTGTTAAAAACTGAGTGTGCTGGGGGTGAAGTTCAATAGCAGAGCACTTAGTTAGCATGTAAGAGACACAGGATTTAATTCCCAGCATTGAAAAAAGAAAAAAAAAATAACGTGGAGAATGCTTTTGTAGTTGTGTAAATAATTTTCTAGATACGTTAGAATTATTTTTGATGGGCCGGGGATATAGCTCAGTGGTTCCGGCGCCTGTCTTTCAAGCGCAAGGACCCGGGTTCGATCCCTGGTAACCACATAACAATACTGGGCATGGAGTCTCACCCCAGCAGCAACCAGTACCACATACCACAGTGCCGGGCACTCGGGAGGCAGAGGCAGGAGGATTGCTGTGATGTGAGTTTGAGGCTGAGCTCAGGACCAGCCTGAATCACAAAGTGAGACCCTGTCTCAAAAAAACCTTAAAAAAAAAAAAAGAATTATTTTTGAAGTAACAAGATGTAAAACCACATATACGATTTGCTGCCATTGTGTAAGAAGGGTTAAGATAAACTAAATTAAACTACAATAACAAACCATCCCCAAGTTTCAGTGATTTAAAACAACAAATGTAAACCAGGTGTTGTGGCACACATCTGTAATCCCAGCAATCAAGAGGCTGAAGTAGGAGGATTGCTGTGAGGCTGTGAGTTTGAAACCAGCCTGAACTACACAGTGAGTTCAAGGCAAGTGAGAACTGCATAGTAAGACCCCACACAACCACAACACACTTTTTCCCTCATGTACACCGCATAGCCAATTCAGGTTGTCAGAGCGTGAAGCACCTCAATGCATGGTGGACCAGGACCTCAGGGTGATAGGTGATTGACAGAGATTCATCTCAATTTGTGCTTCTACAATGTCAAGCAGGAAAAGAAAATATGATAAATTATACATTAGTCCTGCAAGCTGGAGTTGGTTCTGCTCATAGTCCACTGGTCAAAGCAAACTATACGACTCTCAGTACAAATGTGTCACTTTATGCTTAGGCCACCTCCTGAGAAGGGCACCAGGTGATTTTGTCATTGTGTGAACATTGCAGAACCTTCTTACCTGAACTTAAATGATCCAGCTTGAGCACTCCTTGATGCAGTCATCACATGGTAGGCTATTGAACCGGAAGCCTTTCTATAAGTAGGAGTGCATCTAAAATAAGCTCAGGGCCAGGGGTGATAGCATGTGCTATGTAGTTGCCAGTGAAAGGTACTCCAGAGCCTAATACAAGAGAATTACTTGAGCTCAAGAGTATCAGCCCAGCCTGGATGACATAGTTAGATACCATCTCAAAAAATAAGTAAGTAAAATAAGACAACAATTAAAGTATAGTAAATGCACAAACCAGGCACAGTTTTCACTATCAAATATCATACACTATACATAGTTAGATTGCTGTTGTATTGTTTCCCACAATCCTAGGGATCAAACTCAGGGTCTTGGATAAGCTAGGCATGGGCTCTACCACTGAGCTCTGCCCAGACTCTAGTACTATACTTTTATAGGACTGAAGGCACAGCAGGTTGGTATACACCAGCATTTCAACAAAAACATGAGTGATGTGTTGTGCTGTTATGTCACAACAGGTATATATATGGTCACTGGGTGATAGGAACTTTTTAGCTTCATTATCTTCCTGTGGGACCACCATCTATTTTGGTTGTTGACAGAAATGTCATTACACAGAACATCTCACTGTGGCTATAAAGAGGCACAGTCCTGCTGTGGTAAGTCACATTTTCCAAAGAGGAGTGTAGCAATATGTTCCTGTCCCTCAGGCGCTTCTGCAATGTGACATTGTCACTTGTACATGAAAAGATAGAGACTAATTTCTTTCCCCTTGAATTTTCTCTGCCCTTGGTCTGCTCTCCTGACGCTCACCATCAGTATGCTAGGCTGCAAATCACTCAGATCAAGGTCTGAGGCCAAGTCTTGAAATATTTGCTCTCTGGAACCTTTCTCTTAGACTGCTCCCCTCAGAATCCAGAATCAGCCACTGCCATGAGAAGCCCAGGCCAAATGATGAGGCCAATTTGTCCACTGTGTTGTAGATGACAACCCCAGTGAGCCTAACCTCCCCACCTCAAGCGTCAGTTTTCCCACCTCAAACATCAGACCTATGAGTGAAGAAGCTTCCAGAAGGTTCCAGTGCCTGGCCATGTAAGTATCCCTGGCTGACAATCCTGCCATTGTGGTGCAAACAGCAGTTATCCTTGCTAATTCTGCCTGAATTCCCAACCCACATGACCCATCAGCCTAAAAAAAAGACTTGTTTTAAAACACTGAGTTTGAATGTTTTTTTTAAACACACAATAGATACCTAGCATAACTCCTGTATGCCTGGAAAGAAAATAAAACTTGAAATCTTTGGTGAACCACACTAATGAGCGCCACAGATAAATCTGTCTATGTACCTACGGGTCACATCTGGAAGACCGTGAGGCCCCGGAAATGCTGGTTGCTTCTGAGACAGATGTGAAAGAAAGATTTTAACCTATGCCCTCCTGAAACTTTAATCTTATATCATGTGCTTGGATTGCCTACTTTATTGTTTTTAAAGCTTTTTTTTTTTCTTTTGATACAAAATCTTAACTGTGTTACCCAGGCTGGTCTTGAACTCCTCCTCTTCTGCCTCAACCTCCTAAGTAGCTGGGACTACAAGCCTGTGTACTATAGTGCTTGGGTGGATTGTCTGTTTTTAAAACCACCAGCTGGATCTTGTCTCTGTGTTGTTCAGGACCTTCCAAGATTTTCCTGAGGTGACCCAAGGTTTTCCAACCCTAGCCATCTCTGCTGTCTAGTATTCACACTTTGACATTCTCCCCTGTGGGCTAGAGTGGAGCATGGCATTTCCAAGATGAAGTCACTAAAGAACTGTGGCTAACATTCTCCTTTTCTGCGCACTCCCTTGCTGGTTTAGTCCGATGGCAGCCAGCTACATACTGTGCCTGCTCTCTGGAGAGGCCAAGGCCCGGAACTGCTGTCTCGGGGCAACATCCAAGAAGACCTGAACCTGCCAACAACCTGTGAGTGAACTTGGATATTAAACAGTACTTGGGCTTCTGACCCATAGAAAGGAGATACAAACATATTTGTCATTTAAAATTGCTGTATTTGGGGATAATTTGTTATGCAGCAATAGATAGCTAAGACACTTCCTATTACACTTAAAACTAAATAGTTTTGGTAGCATGTTCTTGTAATACCATTACTCTAAGAGGCTTATGAATTACAACCTAGTTTTAGCAATTGAGTGACTTAGTAAAACCCTCTCTCAAAAAAGAAAAAAAAAAAAGGCTGGGGATATAGCTCCAGTACAAAGGTTCTAGATTTAATCTCTGGCACAAAAATTAATAATAATTTTAGCCAGGCCTGATGGCACATGCCTCTAATCTCCCATTCCGAAAATAAAACAAAATCTAGCTGGGTGTGATGGCACACACCTGTAATCCCAGAATTTAGAAGACTGAAGCAGGAGAATTCCTGCAAGTTTGAGGCTAGCCTGTGCTACATAATGAGTTCAAGGCCATCCCGAACTACATAACAAGACGTGTCTCAAAAAGTAAAGAAGAAGGGGCTGGGGATTTAGCTTAGTGGTCCTAAGTTTGATCCCTGGTATGACAAAAAAAAAAAAGGTAAAAAAATAAAAAAGTAAAGAAGGGCCGGGGATTTAGCTTAGTGGTTCCAGTGCCTACCTTGCAAGTGCAAGGGCCTGGTTTGATCCCAGGTAACCACATACCACAGTGCCAGGCATGGTGGCTTCCGCCTGTAATCCCAGCACTTGGGAGGCAGAGGCAGGAGGATTGCTGTGAGTTCAAGGCTGAGCTCAGGGCCAACCTGAACTGCAAAGTGAGACCCTGTCTCGAAGAAAAAAAAGATGTGTCCATAGTTGTTCAGAATGTTGGTGCCATTGTTGTAAAAGTCAGCATTCTGGATGGATTGATATACGGCAAGTTCGGCAGTAGTGACAATGGCAGTGAAAAAAGAAAGAAAGAAAAAAAACCAGAAAGGAGCATGATTTCATTTCACTTTGACAAGAAAGTGTAATTTTAACTTTATTTATCTGTATGAAATTCCACCATTTAATTTGAACATTTATTCATATGATATATTTTTTAGGTCTTTTACACAGTGTTTTTACCTCTCATTTGTAAGAGCACGTGTTATTTTTTGACATGCATTTTTCTTGAGACTAAGGAAACCTCAATTTAGTTGTTATATTAGCCTAAATTGTATTAGCCTTTTTATTATTGCCAGTATAAATGTATATTAATCTCAGCACTTAGAAGCCTGAGGCAGGAGGATCTGTGAGTTTGAGGCCAACCTGAACTTCATAGCAGGATCCTGTCTCAAAAACCCCCAAATGAATAAACAAATAAACAAAACACATGCACACGAATTCCTCCTGGTTGGTGCAAAGAACTAACTTGATCTGGTTCCCTTTACCTCCGCAGGGTTATCTCCCTCCCTCTCACTCCCGCTCAGTGTGCAGGAACAGCCCCACACAGACCTTCTGCAGCTGCGCTGTCCATACTCTAGCCCTTAGCATGGCTGTTTAAGTTTAAATTAATTAATGAAACCGAAATTCAGCTCCTTGAGCACCCTAAGCCACATTGCATGTTCTCAGCAGTGCCATGTGACAAGTGGCTGGTCCGTGGGAAAGCACCTTGGAGAACACTGCCAGCACCACAGAAAGTTCTGTCAGGCTGCCCTGGTCTGAAGGAAGGAGAGGAGTGGTTTCTATGACAGTCAAAGCAACCAGTGTCAACAACCAAGGAGTGAAGAATGCTAGTCTAGATATTGTTTCCTCAAAATCCATTCTCATTCTCATACTCTGTCTCTGTGTCTCTGCCATTCTCTGACTCTCTCCCTCTCTGTCTCCTCCCACCCTGTTCAGTATTAGAGATTAAACCCAGGGGGCTACTCTACCACAGAGCCCCAGACCTATTCCTCTTACTGTTTTTAAATTTTGAGAAAGGGTCTCACTAAGTTACCCAGGTTGGCCTCAAACTAGCAATCCTCCTGCCTCAGCCTCTTAAATCACTAGGATTATAGGTGTGTGCCACCATGGCCACCTCCCCCACATTCTCTCTGAACAGAACAGATAATTCTGCAACCTTTTGAAAATCATGCTCAAGTCTCTGCTATAGCACAGGGCTTCTTAAGTCCGTGTATATATAGGCAGCTGTGAGTAGAACCTTGCTAGACAGATCCCCACAGCTCAGCTGTAGAAAGAAGCCAGGGAAGAGAGATGGTGCTTTCCCGCTCTGATCCAAAGCAGTCAATGGAAGAGACTCTAATATGCAGGGGAATAGGATCAAATGTGCAGAAACCGCTGAGAAATGTATGTCCATGGGAGAAAGCTTCTTAACAAACTTCTATAGAATGAGCTACAGCCAGGCTGTGCCTTCTCACATGCATTGCCATTGCAACATCTCAAGTCCGCCAGACAGCACAAGTGCCCACCGTTTCCTCAAGAGCTGTGGCAGTTGAGAGGCACTGTGGCACACACCAACTACTAATTCCAACTACTCAGGAGGCTGAAGTAGGAGGATGAAAATCTGAGCTCAGCTTTGGGCATTTAGAGGCTTAGTGAGATCTTGTCTCAAAAAGGGGGTGATAATGAGGATTTAATGCAGTGGCAGTGCTTGCCTAGCTTGGGCACGGCCAAAATAAGTATGCCAACAGATGTCTGGAGAGCCTGAGCTCCGACCTCACCATCACACTGGCCCAGCGGTCAGAACAGGATTGGAACATTTCTTGACCCAAGTCCAATTCGTCTTTACCCTGTTCCTAAGGTCATTATTTTCTTTTCCTCTAAGCTTCTGATTTATACAACTGATAATGAGGGGGTTTGTTTTGTTTTGTTTGAGGAACTTCCTGGTAACAGTATTGGCCTCTTGCAACAGTTAACAACTTTTGGTTGTAAGTGAAGCTGGCCTAAGCAAAAAAAAAAAAAAAAAAAAGATATTTATTCACTCAAGTAACTGAAAAGTATAGGTGCTGGTTCTGACTTCAGATATCTCTGTATCACCCAGGTCTCTAATGGTGTCACTCAAAATCTGTCTTTAGGGGTGGGGTTGTTGTACAGTGGCATATCCCTGCCTGGTAAGCACAAGATCCTGAGTTTGATCCCCGGTATTACCACCACCAAAAGTAAATTTATTTTTCACATTATTTGGTTGTGGGATGTTTTGTTTTGTCTTGTTTTGGTGCTGGGCCTCAAATCCAGGGCCTCTTGAGTGCTAGACAAGTGCTCTGCCATTGATTGAGCTGTGTGCCCAGCCTTCTAATTCCTTTGAATCTATTCTCAAGCTAGTTCCCCATCTGAATTTATAGATGGCTACCAGCATCCCTAGGCTCCCTCGCTACACATGTGCTACATTCTGTGGTAGACAAAGCCTCTGAATTGATAACTCTAGCAAAACTCCTGGGGCTTGCCATTCATTGGTTGAATTTGGAGTAGCTGTTCACTTTGAACCAGTCATCAAAGACAGACAGAGGTGGTATTCTGGTTGGCTAAGTCTGGATCACATGACCCTTCCACCCTAAGCGAATAGGTATTTTATCCTTAGTGATGGAGGAGGGATGGGTGATTCCTCTGCCTAACCAGACTCCAAGTCATCTTGCCATCTTGGACGTGGAGTGTGACACAGAGAGACTGTGGCCGGAGTTTAGGTCTCTGACTATGGTACGGCAGGAAGAGGTCTAGCTGGTCTGTTAAGCTTCCATAGTGAGAGATGCTCTCTAGAAATCCCCTTTTGACCACGCAGTTGGGGAAGCATGACCCTCAGATAGAACGTGGGTAGCTAGAGGAAGAGGGAATAGACAGCGATTGTCCGAAGACCCATGAGTGAGTTGCTTTGGCCTCATGCCTCTGCCCGCACTCCTTACAAGGCTTCCTGGGCTCACCACACTCCCCATTTCCCACGCTGCATGTCCCGCCCTGTGGATTATGTGTTACTCACTCGCCCTGGGAGCCCTTTCTCCCTGTCCCACCTGCAAAGCCCCGCACTAATATTAGCAGACCTGTTCCAGAGGCCCTGGTCTGTTCTCCAGTGTGAGTCTGGCCCTGGGGCAAGGTCTGTCAGGTGCAATCAAAACCCTACAAAAGTGCTTTCGCTTTAATGAGCTCCTCCTACAGCTCAAAGTTTTACTTTCATCATGGACTTAACAGCGGCCATTCCAGCGTGTTCCCTTTGAAATCGGTGGTGGAAGAGCTGCCCTTCATTCTCCTGCCTTCTTTTTGCTGTGTTCCTGCTCTGAGAAGTCTTCAAACAGCTTGGTTCTTTGAAGCAGAATTAGTAAACTGCTAACATTCTATATTCATTTTTCATAAGTGACCTTGTATCAGTGAGGACTCCTTTGATTGAGGGTCAGAAGTCTATTCAAATTGGTTTTATTGGCTCATATAATAGACGGTTTTTTGTATGTGCTGTGGATCAAACCCACGGGCTAACATTATGCTAGGCAAGCATTCTGAGCTGAGCGACACTCCCAAACTGTGACTGGGAAGTCCTCTAAAGAAAAAAAAAAAAAAAGACTCTGACTGTGTAATACAGACTGGCCTTGAACTCACAGTCCTCTCCCTCAGCCTTCCGAGTGCTGGCATGTCATCAGGAATCAACCCATCAGTACTATTTCTCAAATGTTGTATAACAAATCACTCCAAGATTTATGGTTTAAAAGAACAGCAGTCAATGAGCATTTCTTTTTTTTTTTTTTAGATAGGGTCTCATTTTGTGGTTCAGGCTGGCCCTGAGCTCAGCCTCAAACTCACATCACAGCAATCCTCCTGCCTCTGCCTCCCGAGTGCTGGGATTACAGGCATGAGCCACCACGCCCGGCACTGTGGTATGTGGTACTGGTTGCTGCTGGGCGTGAGTCTCCACGCCCAGTATGGTATATGGTTACCAGGGATTGAACCCGGGTCCTTGCGCTTGCAATACAGGCGAGAACTGAGCTAACTGACCACTGAGCTAACTCCCTGGCCCTCAGTGAGCATTTCTCAGGTTCTGATGTCCAGGAATTCAGGAGCAGTTTGGCTGGAAGGCCGTAGTATTGGGGAAAGCCATGGGCCTTTGGGTGGTGGGGCCTTCATCCTTTCGGGTGGTAGGACATTGTGTTTGAGGTGGATTATGGTATTTTCTAGTAGAATCTTAATCTCATAAAAGAGTTGTTAGAGGTAAGCCTGGCCACTCCTCCTTCCTCTAGCTTTATGGATCTGTGTGCTGTCACTGCTCCCATAGGGGTCCCACCGTGGTGATCCTCCATAATGTGGGACAGCTAAGGAGAACCCTCATGAAAGCCTAACCCTTAGGCCCTGCTGTTTGGACTTTTGGCCCCCAAAAACTGAAAGTTAAATAAATCATTTGACTTCATAAGTTCATTGCAGGTATTTTATTTTATAAATAGAAAGTTAATACAAGCTTCTTTGTGAAATTGCAAGTTCCCTCTGCTCCTGTGTCAGTCAGGGCTGCAGCATTCACGTGGTGGGCAAATTGGTGCTCGTTGCTGGCAAGAGGCTTTGTTTCCCACACGGGCATCTGCACGCTGCCTGAGTATTTTCAGAACAGCACCTGGGTTCCTTCCAGGGAGATCCAAGGACCAAGACAGAGATGTGAGTGCCTTTTACCATCTCAGCTTGAAAGTCTAACACCATCACTTC
The DNA here is from genome assembly GCA_004026965.1 of Petromus typicus. Lineage (NCBI taxonomy): Eukaryota > Metazoa > Chordata > Mammalia > Rodentia > Petromuridae > Petromus > Petromus typicus. The sequence continues at coordinate 79,223 of PVIR01000498.1, forward strand.
TGCGAATGCTACTGGACACACAGTACAGCTCTGATTCAACGGGAAAAGGGGCTATACGAGGACATGGATCCCAGGAGGTGAAAATAAAACAGGGCATCCCTCTCCTTTCTTTCCCTGTTTGATTTGCTTTTTCTCTCAGACAGACCACACACACACACACACACGCACATACACACACACACGTACGCACTCACGCATGCACACACACACACACACAGAGCCAAAAGTGACAGAGAAGGCCTTTCATCTCTGTAGCCTACAGTTTATCTGCTTACTGATCCCAGGGGAAAAAAAGCACCTCTTTCCATAAAGTTCTGGCGAAAGTCCCAAGGCAGACTCTGGTTGGCCTAATTCGTTTATATGCTTATCTCTGAATCAATCATTGTGGTCTAGACATGCCATGCTCTGATTGGCTGTACTCAAGTCCATATTAGGTGCTGATTGGCCAGACATAGGCCACACTATCTGCCCTAGAGCTAAGGTAACAGCACTAGAGACCCCATGCAGGAAGTGGGGAAGGGATAGTTCCCTACCAGAAAATGAAGGTGTCACCTTTGAACCAGAATGAATATGGGACAGGAAAATCACTACGTGTGCACCTCTTCTTTCTCTGTGCTCCAGCTGCACCTTTTAGTGCATCACTTTAGCACTTTTCTTATGACTTTGGTAGAATATTAAGATGGCCCTACAGTCTCCCACCCTCATTCATGTGCACTTTCTCCCAGTTAATTTAATTAAGCACTGATGCAAGTTTTCTGTAAAATACTTTTGCTTGTTTGTTTTTGTGGTTCTGGGGATTGAATCCAGGCATGAGCTGAGGTTCAACATGCTAGGCAAGTACTTTACCACTAAGGCACATTCCAGCCCCCAAAATATTGTAAAGTATTTTTTGCAAATGTAATGAAGATCCCTGTCAGTTGACCTTAATATAGTAAGATTACCCTTGATGGGTCAAGCTTAAGGAAGTGACCCTTAAAAGAGATACATTTCCCTCCTCTGGCAAAACATTTAAAGTATGAGATATTAACTATCACAAGGGAGAGTCTCTTTTGGCTTTGGAGGTAAAGGCAGCAATATATGAAGTACAAGTGACGTCTAAGTGCTAAAGGAGGCGCCTGGCTGACACCCTGCAAGTAAACAGAGAACTCAGTCCTATAACCACGAGGAACTGCATTCTCCCAGGAACCTGAATGAGCTCAGAAGTGAATCTTCCCCAGAACCCCCTAAAAACTCAGTCTTAATCTCATCTTTGAGATACATGTTGAACATAAAGCCTAATTACAGCACCAGGGATGTAGCTGAGTGGTGCTGCTCCTGCCTGGCAAGCGCAAGGTCCTGAGATCAATCCCTGGTACTACCAAAAAAACAAAACAAAATGACATTTTTCTTACGAATTTGTGAGCCAATAAGGGAGTATTGTTTAGGCTAATAAGTTTGTAATGTTTTACTCTGCAGTTACAGAAAACAAGTGTACTTCCTGATGGAATCTAAGGTTCCTAAAACAGGGAGCTTCTCTTTGATTGTCTTCACCCCCTGATCCCCAACAGGACCTGGGACATAAGACTGTACCTAGGATTCAGTCCAATCCCACTGTCAGAAGACAGGGAGAATGCACTTTTCCATTATTCTACCCTATCCTACTCTTGGACCAGCCAAGGAAGCCTCTCTGCTTGCTTGGCTTTCCATAGCCTGTGCCCCGCCAGGGCAGTTTGACCAATTTTCACTTCCCAAGTCTCAGGGACCTTTGACCAGCCCAATTGACCTGGACTTCTGGGCAGGCAGCTGGACCAACAGACAGACGCCATGAGGGCTCTACTACTGCTGGGGTCCCTGTTGGTGAGCCTGAAGTCTGCGCTTTTGGTGAGGGCTGCGGGAACTAGGATTGGGCCAGGATGGCCATGGGGGCTCCTGCGGCTTCTGCCTACATGCTCAGGTGGCTGGGAAGCCTGTGTGGGAAGTGGGGCCAGGCCAGAGGGCCCAGACAGAGTGAGCAGACGGGTCAGAGCTGGCAGATACGAGAGCTTTGCTGCCTTCCTAGGGGAGAAAGAGCTCTAGAGAGACAATGGGAGGGGGAAGGAGGGGTTCAAACCTTGCGAGAGAGTCTTCGCATTTCTGAGCTGTGGGAAGAAGGCTGGGGCCAGTGTAGGATCAGGGACTTGTTAGTCTTTCTAGGCAGATCACCTGCCTTCTCACCTCTGTAGGTGCCGCCACCTTGGAAAGCCCTCAAGGAACATGATCACAGCCTAGAGGAGCTCACAGCAGGTAAATGGTCTGACTCCTCTCCTCCGACACCCTAGGGGGTTAGGGAGGGTGGCCTCAGGCCCTTGGAATGAGGGGACAGATTCCAAGGAGAGATTTGGCAGGCATTCAGACCTGAGTACAGTGCTAGGTCTTGAGCTCGTGAGTGCTCATGGATGATACTGAGCCTCACACTCCTTGAGTCTGTGGCTTTGGGTGCATCTGGGTGCCCCATCTGGAGCAGCTGCTTTTGTTGCCGCCACGCCTGGGTTCTTCTCCTGCTTCCCCATATTCTGCCTTTTTTCCTTTTCACAACATATCTCGAGGGCATCAGTCATAGCATACAGATCCAAGGCCCAGAATGAGCAACGTGTGATCCAGAGCAGCCCTCGGACTCTGACTCGTCACTGATGAGCTGGGTGACTCTAGCTGTATGATGACCTCTCTGCTTTAATTTCCCAGTTTGTAAAACCAGCCTGGTAACCTCTCTAAACCTCTCAGGGTTGTTTAGAAAGAAAGTGAGTTGTTGTTATCTATAAGGCCCTGAGTTGAGAGCTTGGTGCTTGAGAAATGCTTTAAAAATCTTAGAGTTTGGATCCAGGCATGGTGGCACATGCCTGTAATCCCAGAATTTAGGAGGCTGAGGCAGAAGGATCCCCATGACTTTGAGGCCAGCCTGGACTACATAGTTCAAGTCTAGGCCGAACTACATAGTGAGAACTTATCCAGAAAAATGAACCAACCAAGCTGGAGATTTAGCTCAGTGGTTCCAGTGCCTGCCTTCAAGCAGAAGTTCCTAAATTCGATCCTGGTAACCACACACCACAGTGACAGGCGTGGTGGTTCACACCTATAATTCCAGCACTCAGGAGACAGAGGCAGGAGGATTGTTGTAAATTCAAGGCTTGCCTGGGCTACATAATGCGCTCAGGACCAGCCTGAATTACAAAAGTAAGACCCTGTCTCAACAAAACAAAACAAAAAAACAAGCCAACCAACAGAATCCCCAAAACATTAGACTTTGGGATGGGGATACAGCTTAGTGGTAGAGCACTTGCCTTATATGAGCAAAGCCTCAGATTTGAGTCACAGCCCTGCAAAACAAGCAGACAGCCCATCATAGAGCTCTGCTTACGTGAGGGGCACTTGTCACCTCTCCTTACAGAGCTCCCGATTGCCTTCACTTATCAGGCATTACACATATGTCCAGAGTGTCCAGTGTCCTGAGGCTTGTGAATAGATAGACTGGTGCTGATAGTGCCCTGGCCGGGTCAGGCTGCAGCTCACAGCATGACATCGAGGCCCAGGCCAGTGTGAACCTGGACGCCTACAGTGTCCTTTTCCTTACCCCTTACCAAGCCAAACTACTCTTCTCCTTTTTGCCTGAGCCAAGAATAGTTCTTCTTTTTCTCTGTTGTTTGTTTGTGCCCAGCTATTGCCCTATCTTTACCTAATCACCTATCTACTATCGACTTCCTCTCTATCCCTCCCATTTACATATTAGGGGTCCTGCTCTGATCCCTACACAGTCTGGCCCTTGCTTTGGTCCTCAGCAAGTGCTACTTACTATGGGTTTAACAGCAAAATAGCAGCAGATATTTATTGAACACGTACTACCGTGTCAGACACACAGGTTTTATAGGCATTATCTCTCAGCTCTGCAACATTCCTCTGAAGTAGATATAAGGAATTCTTATTATTCACAGTAATTTTGACCTATAACGTTACTACAAACATCAGATTTACAGATACTGTTAGGTTTCTGTAAGCCTCTAGTTATAGTATTTATTTACTTGTTTATTTATAGTTTTTTTGAGTCAGGGTCTCACTTTGTAGTTCAGGCTGGCCCTGAACTCACTATGTAGCCCAAGCTAGTCTCAAACTCATGGTATGATCCTCCTGCCTTTGCCTCCCAAGTGCTGGGATTACAGGCATGTGCCCCCATACCTGGTTTCACATTTATCACTGCTTTGTATGTGCCCACAGATGACCACAAAAGCATGGCAAGTATTTATATATTTTTTTGCTAAGGGGATCACACTTCGCACATGATAAGCAAGCATTCTACCACTGAACCCAAATTGCAAGTATTAATATGGGGGTTACAATGCATTTTATCAAGTTGGCAGATTTGTCAGTACAAAATTGGTGAATAAAAAGGACTGACTGTATTACTGTCATTTTATAGATGAGGACCCCAGGCTCAAATTGTTTATGTGACTTCAAAGTTCCACAGATATTTATTAAGCATCCACTCTGTGGCAGTTATTCCTTTTTTTGGATACAGGGTCTCAAGTTGTAGTTCTGGCTGGTCCTGAATTTAGCCTCAAACTCAGCAATCCTCCTGCCTCTGTCTCTTGAGTGCTATGATTACAGGTGTAAGTCACCATGTCCGGCACCATGGTATGTGGTTACCAGGGATCAAACCTGGGACCTTGCACTTGCAAGGCAGGTACCAGAACCACTGAATTAAATCCCTGGCCCTGTGGTAATTATTCTTCTAGGCCTTGTAGGCTGAAGACTTATCTAAGGTCATGCAGCTAGCAAGTGGTAGCTGTCTGACTCCAGAACCCAACTTTGTTTTTTAGGAGGTGGGTGGGTAGATAAGCTCTGGTATGTACCCCAGGCTGGTAGTGATTCTTCTGCCTCAGCCTCCCAAGTGCTGAGATTACAGGTGTGTACCACCCTGCCCCCTCAGAACCCATCTCCTTCAGTAGGATGCTTCTTCAGCACACAACCTGTTAAAGGGTCTATCCTCTTTCCAGTCACTGTGAGGCAGAGACTGGGCAGTTGAGTACAGAGGAAGTCCTCAAGAGGTATGTTATTCCACAGGTCTTACTGTCTCTGGGAAGCCCTGTCACTTCCCTTTCCAGTACCACCGGCAGCTGTACCACAAATGTATCCACAAGGGCCGGCGGGGCCCGCGGCCTTGGTAAGAGGAGTTTGAACTGGGGCCCAGGAACAATGCATTCTGACCTCCTTATATCCGAGGCAACCTGCTAAGAGAAAGGGGGCTTTGATGGGGAGGGTGGCCAGCCCCCTGGCTGAGCAGGGGAGTCTTGTCTCTTTCTACAGGTGTGCCACCACCCCCAACTTTGATGAGGACCAGCAGTGGGGATACTGCCTGGAGCCCAGGAAAGTAAAAGGTATGTCCCACGGCATCGGGGTGGCCCAGGGCCCTCACTTCCCCCAGTTCTGTTTCTGGGTATCATCATCAGACCTCCCATACCTGGGATTCTGGGCTCAGCCCTTGCCTCCCTTCCCAGTATCCTTTAGGGAAACCCAGAGGGTGTATTCTGTAGAGAGATAGCCGATTTTGCAGATGAATAAACTAAGACCCAGAAACTTGATCTCAAAGTCCCATGGCAAGGAGGTTCAGGTAGGGACCTGGCCCTCACTGCATGACTCATACTTCCTCTCGGTTTCCATCCCCAGACCACTGCAGCAAGCACAACCCCTGCCAGAAAGGGGGGATCTGTGTGAATACTCCCAACAGCCCCCACTGCCTCTGTCCAGAACACCTCACCGGAAGGCACTGTCAGAGAGGTAGGGGGATCGGCAGGGGAGGGGCCCTGGGCACAGGGGTAGCCCCACACTCACTGAAGAGGTTCCTATGGGTGGGGGGACACTGTGTGGTCTAGCCACTGTAGAGACCACAGCCCCTTAATTCCCAGAGAAGTGCTTTGAGCCTCAGCTCCTCCGATTCTTCCATGAGAATGAAATGTGGTTTAGAACTGGACCAGCAGGGGTGGCCAGATGCCACTGCAAGGGTCCGGATGCGCACTGCAAGCCGGTGGCCAGCCAGGGTAAGTGGGCCCCTTGGGAACTGGCTGGGAGGGGAGTTGAGAGTCAAGAGAAGCCAGCAGGAAACTGGGTGGCAGCACTTGTCCCTCCCTCCAGCCTGCAGCACCAATCTGTGCCTCAATGGGGGCCGCTGCCTGGAGGCAGAGGGTCACCCTCTGTGCCACTGCCCCGTGGGCTACACCGGACCCTTCTGTGACTTGGGTGAGTGACAGCCTCAGTAGGAGGGCCTAGCCCCACATGGGAAGGGCTCGCCTAGAGGAACAAGGGAAGATGGAGAAGTGGGTTCCAGATGGGGGCAGGAGATCCACGGCCTTGAAGCAGGGAGCACCCTCTTTCCCTAGACGAGAAGGCGAGCTGCTACGATGGCCGCGGGCTCAGCTACCGCGGCATGGCCAGGACCACTGTGTCGGGCGCGGTGTGTCAGCGGTGGGCCTCAGAGGCCACCTACCGGAACATGACTGCAGAGCAGGCGCTGAGCAAAGGACTGGGTCACCACGCCTTCTGCCGGTGCACTGGGTGGGGCGGGGCAAAGCTACCCCTTCCCCAAGACCTCCGGGGCCACCCCAAGCCCCAAACAGCACCCTCTCTTGACATTACAGGAACCCTGATAATGACACCAGCCCTTGGTGCTTTATCTGGGACGGCAACCGACTTAGCTGGGAGCATTGCGACCTGCCGCAGTGTCCCCCAACCCAGTCAGTGTCTCCACCCCAAGTTCACCTCGGGCGTGACGACCTGCCCAGCCCCCAGCCTTCAGTACCGCAGAACCCTCAGCCCACGACTCAGGCCCCAGGTAGTTGAGGGGAAGGGGAAGGCTCGCAATGAGGGAGCAGGGCCAGCTGGATTCTGGGCACGATCTCCTGGACCTTCTCCCGCAGCCCTGGCGGACCAACTGCCCAGGACCGCCTCGGTCCTCTGCGGACAGCGGCTCCGGAAGCGGTTCTCCCTGAGTCGTATCGTCGGAGGACTAGTGGCGCTGCCTGGGTCGCACCCTCACATTGCGGCGCTGTACTGGGGTCACAATTTCTGCTCTGGCAGCCTCATCGCCCCCTGCTGGGTGTTGACTGCAGCTCACTGTCTGCAGAACAGGCGAGTACCCACAGCCCCGGGCTCTCGGGAACCTCCCCTGCCCTAGAATTCCTGACCCTAACTTCGGCGGGAGTCTCAGCCTCCACTCTCGCCTCCCACTCTGAGCCCTCTAAAAGAAAACTGACAGCTAGGGAAAAGTTTCAAAACGGGGAGCTCCCCCAAACGCCGATGGCCTGTTCTGAGCACGCTGCCTCTCCCGCCCGGCCCGCAGGCCTGCGCCCGAGGAGCTGACGGTGGTGCTCGGCCAGGACCGCTACAACCAGAGCAGTGAACACTGCCAGGCGCTGGCCGTGCGCTCCTACCACCTCCACGAGGCCTTCTCGTCCAGCAGCTACCAGCACGACCTGGGTGCGGGCCGGCGCCTCTGCGGGGAGGGGAGAAGATGGGGGCGGGCCTGGCGTCCCCGCCTAATCCTCCTCCCCGCCTTCCCCTTCCCGGGTTAGCTCTGCTGCGCCTGCAGGAGAGTGCGGATGGCAGCTGTGCGCAACTGTCGCCTTACGTGCAGCCCGTGTGCCTGCCCAGCGAAGCTGCCCCACCCTCCGAAGCTGCGACTGCGCTCTGCGAGGTGGCTGGCTGGGGCCACCAGTTCGAGGGTAGGCAATTGCGTGGTGTGGACGGGAGACCTCAGGACAATATCGACCAGGGTGCCTTAAGGAGCGGCGGGACGCGTGGCCTTTGATTTGTAATCTGCTCTTTCCAGCTTGGGAGACACTGTTGAGGCGCCCAGATCTCCTGGGGGACAAAGCGCTCCTGGTTTCCCGTGGGCGCTGGGTTGCAGGGGCCGCTGGGACGATGTCCCAAGGCTCAAGCAGGAGTATGTAATGCTACTCTGGGTGCCAAGCCCTGCAAAGCTGCACGGTGTGGGGATGGGCTTGCCGCATCGGCCCCTACGTATTCAAATCCAGACTGCACGGTGGGCCTAGTTCTTTGCCTACGAAGTGGAATTGACCTGCATCTCCCTCCTGACCCTCTGGCTGTGACAGAGAAAGGCCATGGCTGAGGGTAGAAGCGTGAGTGCTGTCTGGATGGGCATGAGCCAGGTGCTCTGGGTTCGCAGGGGCGGAGGAATATTCCACCTTCCTACAGGAGGCACAGGTGCCTTTCATCTCCTTGGAGAGCTGCTCCGCCCCCGAGGTGCACGGAGACGCTATTCTCCCCGGGATGCTCTGCGCTGGCTTCCTCGAGGGTGGCACGGACGCGTGCCAGGTGAGCCCTGGGAGCTGATTAGTGCCTCTCCAAGCTCATCAGGAACAGGGCAAGGTCGCTGAGCTGCGTGTTCCCGACCTAGGGTGACTCCGGAGGTCCTCTGGTGTGTGAAGACCAGGAGGAAGAGCGCCGGCTCATCCTTCGAGGTATCGTCAGCTGGGGCTCTGGCTGTGGCGACCGCAACAAGCCTGGGGTCTACACTGACGTGACCAACTACCTGACTTGGATCCAGACGCACACAGCTTCCTGATTGCCCAGGGACTCATCATCCCTGCTGGGTGATTGCAGAATAGGACGATATCAGGGGTTATTGGGGACAGTAAGGACTGTGTCACAGACCTTCCACAATCACCAGCCAGGTGATAGGAGTGTAGGAAATCAATAAAGTACTTTGTAAATGCTTCTCAGAAAATGCAAAGAGAGAAAACTTGCGCAGCCCACTCACTGTCCTCACAGAGCAGGATGGGTGAGACCTGAACATGAGGGCTTTAGATTGTATTACAGGTCATTTCACTGGGCCTTACTGTGCATCAAGCCTGTGCAATGTGACTCAGAAAATTATTCGTCATAAGGACCTTAAACTAAAAATTCTTTTGAGACAAGTCTCACTATGTTGTCTAGGTTGGGCTACAAATTCATGGTGATCTTCCTGCCTCCAGTTCCGATATGCTGGAATTACCGGGGTACACCACCACACCCAGCCTCTAACTTCATTCTAAAAGCAATGGTTCTCAGGGCCGGGAGTTAGCTCAGTGGTTCCGGCACCTGTCTTGCAAGTGCAAGGCCCCGGGTTCATCCCTGGTAACCACATACCATCTGGGCATGGAGACTCATGCCCAGCAGCAACCAGTACCACACACCACAGTGCCGGGCGTGGTGACTCATGCCTGTAATCCCAGCGCTCTGGAGGCAGAGGCAGGAGGATTGCTGTGATCTGAGTTTGAGGCTGAGCTCAGGGCCAGCCTGAACCACAAAGCGAGACCGTGTCTCAAAAAAACAAACAAACAAAAAAACCTAAAAGCAATGGTTCTCAGCCTTGACTGTACATTGGAATCACGTGGGGGAACATTGCCCCCCCCATCAAATCCTAGGCCTCCGTGTGCTAGAACTCACAGCACACTGGAGAACAATTAAGTTAATATCTCTCTGGAGAGACAGAGTAATGGTTACATTTAAAAAACTTTCAAAGTGATAACATGAACAGCTGGGGTTGAGCACCATAGTTAAAATTGCTTAACACTGGGCCATGGAGTTAGCTCTGTGGTGCAAGGTCCTGAGTTCAATCTCCAGAACAAAATGCTTCACATTAAAACAATGGCGTGTACCCTGAGCACTGGCAACATTAAATACTTCCCTCTCCACCCAAACGTGTACTGAATTTCAAAGTCCCTTGACCAGAGTGACCAAAACCTTGTTAGACATCAAAATCTTAGCCTCCACTGTAGATTCCAGAAGTAAAAAACCTGGGTTGAGACCGGGCAATCCACCCAACAGCCTTCCAGGGCATTCTGATGCTTCCTAAGGCCCAAGCGCCCCCCATCTGGGAGATGAAGGTTGCCTTTACAGGATGAGAGGGCCATTTGTCCAGACGAGGCATCTTTGTTGTTCTTAATCTATATTTTCCAGTCCTGAGGATTGAGTCCAGGGCCTTTTCACCAAGCTACATCCCCAGCCCTTTTATTAGTACTTTGAGACAGGAACTAGTTAAATTGCCCAAACTGGGCTCGAACTTGCTCTCCTTAGCCTCCCATAGCCCTGGAATTGCAGGCTGTGCCCCCGCCAGCTGTAACCCCTTCTGTGGTTTGGTTTGCTGATAGGATTTTACTATGTGGTTCACACCGGCCGTGAACTCATGGCAACTCTCCCAGCCTCAGCCTCAGCCTCCTGAGTGCTGGTACCTCAGGCGGGTGGCACCACACCCAGCAACGCTACCTTTTTAGTGTGCCCTTTAAACTGGTTTTCTAGGGTCCTTTTGAGTGGGCCTTGATTCCTTCCTATACGCTAACTTTAGAACTTCCCACGCTTAAAACGCGATCACCTCGGCATTCATTCTCGAGCCTAGTAATCGTCCTAGAACCAGGCATCCGTCCAGTCGCATCCCCGCCCCCGCGTGCGTCACAGTGTCCTGGGCGTGCCTAGTGCACCCAGCGCCAGACTTTCCTCATATGCGTGCGGGATGGCAGACTGGAAGGGCTTCATCAGTGAGGTGCTGCGGGACCAGCGCATCGAAGATGTGGCCATCATGGGCCACGCGAATAATCGCTGCGTGTGGGCGTCGCGGCCGGGGGGCCTGCTGGCTGCCATCTCCCCGCAGGAGGTGGGCGTGCTCACGGGGCCCGACCGGCACACCTTCCTGCAGGCGGGCCTGAGCTTGGCGGGCCTCCGCTGCTGTGTGATTCGCGACCACCTGCTGGTGGAGGGCGACTGCGTGCTGGACGCGCGCTCCAAGGGGCTGGACGCGCGAGCCTTCTGCGTGGGCCGCGCGCCGCGCGCGCTCCTCGTGCTCATGGGTCGGCGCGGCGTGCACGCGGGCTGGCTCAATAAGAAAATGCACGAGCTGATCCGTGGGCTGTCCGTGCAGGGCGTATAGCGGGACAGCCAGGCCACCCACGGTGGCAGCGGGACCAGAATAAACCATGAACTGGGCCTCGTGGGCTCATCCTCTGCTGCGCGTGGGGAGTCAGCAAATCAGGAAACTGGGTTATGGGAAGATCCTAGCAGGAGCGCGTTCCTGGTGGGCTGAGATTCTAAATCTAGAGTCTACTCCGCAATCCCCATCTCTGGGTCCCTTGCAGAAGACTCTGGTCTGACTGCTGCTCCTTGGTGCTTTCCTGGGATCCTGGGGGAACCCTCCGTGCTAGGTGAGGAAGAATCATAAGTGGGAGCCTTTTTCAAGCTCTTCCTCAGACCTTAGCAGTCTCATCCAGGAATCCCAGCACGCCTAGGCGACTCAGCTTCCCATACTGCTAGCGCCTCTCTCCCCTAGCCCGGCCCGCGCCAGCTGTGGTGGAGGGGTCAGTGTACAGCCTTCCCTCGGTACCCTCGTAAATGGCTTTCAGAACTCTCAATACATTAAAAACTCTGTATTAAAAGGCATAATTTGGTGTATTTAAGTCATCTCTGCCACCATTGGCAGAATCAGCAGATTTGGAAACCGTGGGTACAGAGGGTTGGCTGTACTCCTGCCCCTCCACTTGGGGGAGCACAGGTGTGGGCTGGGAGTCCACTCATGCACAGCTAGATGGAGGGCGGTTCTGGGTTCTCCCAGGCACACACACCTTGTTGCACATGCCTGAAGAAGCATGACCCAGAGCATCCACCCTGGGTCTGGGGACCCAAAGGCCCCAGAGGAGTCCCTGGACAGGAGGAATGCAGTTGGCATTGCAGCGAGCCTCGAGCTTCACTCTGCAAGCCTCAGCTCCACACTGGCCCATGGAAAGGGAAAAATAAAAACGTTGGATAGGTGTAAGTGAGGCCTGCAGAGTGAAGCCTGGTTGATTGCTCAACGAGAACAAAGGTGGGAGTATGTCTGGTCCCATCTCGCTCGCCGACCCCCACCTTCCTTGTCTCTCCAGTGTCCCTGACGAGCCCCCACTGGTTATTCATTCTGGAGCACCGACAGCCCCCTCAGCAGGAGTGAGAGTGGAGCTGAGGTGGGGGACTTCTGAGGTGAGTGGGTTCAGAGATGGCACAGCCTGGCAGGTGGTGGGGGCATGAGGAGCAGAGCCCTACTTACATTTGCCTTGAGGGTACCCCAAGGCCTCGTAAAGGCTTCCAGGGAGCTTAACTGTGGATGAAGCTCATGAAGGTGGGCCCTTAGGGCTGGGGGCTGCTGTTGCAGTGAGTGTTTGAGGGGAGATGGTGATGCTGAACCCCATACTTTTTTTTTTTTTTGAGACAGAGTCTCGCTTTATAGTTCAGCAGGCCTTGAGATCACTGTGTAGCCCAGGCTAGCCTTGAACTCACAGCAATCCTCCTGTCTCTGCCTCTTGACCGCTGGGATTCAGGTGTAAGCCACCATGCCTGGCCCCATACTTTGATTTTACATTCCCTCTCATAGACGCAGAGCAAATAGACTTCCAAATGTATGAGTGTTTAAAATGACTTTCTTTTTTTCATTATGCAAGGTTGGGAAAGGTTTGTAGTGGTGGCACTGAGGCCTGAAGAGAATGGCATCGTGGGGAAAGGAAGGTGGCAGATGGGGGTATAACTCAGTCAGTGACTCACCTAGTTAGAGCCACCCTGCCCACTATAGTCTCCTGTATACAAGGTCAGAAATGCAAGCCTCCATGCACATATGCAAAGGCCACCCAGAACCCTGCAACCTGTACACGGCCTCCTACATAGCTGTACATGTGCATGGTCTGATACACATGTGCACACAAATACTGGCTTCTGTGCCTACACTGGTAGATACATACACTCATCCCTAAACATGTATCCTGCCTCTGAGACACATCCTGTATCTTATGGATCTGCATACAGACAGGCACCCAAGGCTGACATCAGGGTGACAGGCACTCACACCTACACACATGCACCTCCCTTTCCGCCTTGAGCTCCGTGTACTGGTCTTTCCATCTCCGGGTAGTTGTCTAGGACACAGCCTAGAGGCGGGTGGCATTATGAGAAGGTACAGCAAGGCGAGGGGAAGGTGTGGCAGGGGGCAGCTCCTCTAGGAAGACCCTTGCAGGCAACTGAGGTGAGCGGGGCTCAGGCCTGGCACAGCATAAGGTGGCACGGGTGATGAGTCGGTCAAGGGGCTTCAGAGAATGCAGCCAGTAGGGCAGGAAGTCCCATGTCTGCAGCCACTTGGGCAAGTGCCCAGGACTTCGATTCTGTAGGACGTTGATTAGCAACACAAAGGCCAGCAGGGCCCCGAAGGGTGCACCCACTCCTACCATGGCCTGCCAGCCTGCCATGGAGATGCCAAACACCAGTGAGGGTAGCAGCAGAAAGCACACAAGGAGGTAGAGGACAGCGAACCAGCGGTACTTGGCTGTGCGTTTGCCCAGGGCCTTGGCCATGCGGATGGGCAGGCGCGTGCAGGGCAGTGGGTACCACAGCAGGATGCCAGAGATGTTGAAGAAGAAGTGGCAGAGGGCAATCTGCAAGGGAGAGGATGGAGGGGCTGAAGTGGGCAGAGCCTGGCATGCCAGGTCAGCGGGAGAGGTAACAGGTGCCTGACCTCGCCTAGGCACCACTTACAGCTGATGGGCCCCGGATTATCCCAGCACAGGTGCACTGGTTAAGATAATATTGAGACTTCGCTGGGTCACTTGGTGAATAACTGCTACCCTGAACTCTTCATATCCCCTGTCCCGACCCTTTGTCAGGAGTTCTCCAGTAGATACAGCTAAAATCCCACAGCTAGAAGAGTAGTGCTAATTTCTGGCTTACCTGCTCTGGGACTCTTAACTGGTCAGTCTTGTGTCTTGTCAGTGGCTCCTTCGTTTCTAGAACAATTACTCTCTTGCCGTCTGCCCCTCCTCCCCAACTCTACTCATTCTTGGTCCCTCAGGTTGGTCCAGCCTCCAGCCTTAACCACTTGCTACTTATTTTTTATTGGCATAGTTATCAAGCAGTGTATTCTCATAAAGCACCAAGGTCGTGGTGTTGAATTCAAGTCAACTTTGCCCCGAGTAGTTTCTATTGAGTCTGTAGTAGGTGGCCTTTGTAGGCTATGAAAACTATTTGTTAATACAGTCACACACCTGGCCAGACCCTGTTCCCAGCCCCCAGTGCCCAGCCCTAGCCCCATCCTGCTGAGGCAGGACTCTTCTCCCCAACACACCTGGAAGGAGCTGGACAGCTTCTCCCTGGGACTGGCCAGTGCAGCCAGGATGGCCGTTGTGGTGGTGCCGATGTTGGAGCCCAGTGTGAGCGGGTAGGCTCTCTCAATGCTGATCACACCCAGGCCTGGTGGGCAGGGGAGAGGATATGGTCATCCCAGGTTCCTCCATCCGCTCGAGCTCTTCCTCTGGCCTCTGTCCCACCTCTGTTCAGCACTCACCAACAAGAGGGGTGATGGCGGAAGTGAACACAGAACTGCTCTGGACAATGAAGGTCATTCCGGCGCCCACCACCATGGCAAAGTAGCCTGTGACCCAGGTGAAGGGAGCAGGGAGGTCTGGAAAGAGACCCCAGTCCCAGCAGGCTTGGTTAGTGAGGGCGCTGGGAAAGTAGGCACTTTCTTGGGAGGAGGTCTTTGGACACTAGGGACCTGCTAAGACCAGCCAGTCCCCTGTTCAACTACAGTGGTTTTTATTTACCATCATTTGATCTTGGGTTAAAGATCTTTCTTCCTTCGTGCCAACACATACCACGCCTTTGCCTCACCTATCTCCTTTCCCAGGATATCCTACTCAGTATTCAAATACAGTTTTCCCTCAGCATCCTCAGGAGATGCCTGAGTACATCAAAGTCCTTCTTATAAAATGGCACAGTATTTACATATATCTGCACGTCGCCCTGTGTGCTTTAGTTCATCTCTAGATTTCTTCTAATGCAATGCAAAGGCCATGTAAAGAGTTGTGACACTATTGTTTGGAGAATAGTGACAAGAAAAAGTTTGCATAGGTTCAGGAAAGATGTAACTTTATCTGCAGGTATTTTTGAGCCCTGGGAGATTGAATCTGCAGGTTGGGAAGTAGTCTAGGCGAGCCTGGAACTCAGCAATCCTCCTGCCTCTTCCTCCCAAGTGCTGGGATTACAGGCATGAGCCACCACACCTAGCACTGTGCTATGTGGTGTGCTGTGTAGTGCTGATTGCTTGTAAGCATGAGTCACCAGGGAGTGGTGACATTGGCATTGTGTATGGTTACTGGGGATCAAACTAGGGACCTTGTGCTTGCAAGGCAGGAGCGGCACCACTGAGCTACATCCCCAGCCTTTGACTCTTCATTTCTATTTCTGCTCAGATGTCTGCTCTTAAGAGAGTGCCCTCTGAAGGTGGACTATTGTAGTGATGATGAACTTTTTAGAGCTTTCAATGATACAAACATTCCACTGCAGCATGCATGCAATAGATTCACCACCACTGGCCTATTTTATATGCTATTACATTGCCAGTTTTGCTTTATTCTTGGCAGTTATTTTGTTCTTTCTCCAAATTTATCTTCATTCATTGTCTCTCCTGCTGCATCAAAATATAGTCAGCCTGTTTAAGTAGGATTATCTCTATTTGCTTCACTCCATATCTCTGACATGCAAGAGGCTCTTAATGTCTATTTGTTGACTTAACCAATGATCTCTGAGAATCTCCACCTTCTAGGCTAGAACCAGAGTCAGTTCCCAAGTTGTTAGCACCTGAGGTGTCTGTTTTGGGTTCATTGGGGAAACTGAGGCTCAACATGGTAGGGTTTGTCCAGATCCCAAAGGGCTTCTCATGGGACCTGTTTGGCTTTGTAGCTTTCCCACCGACTATTCATGCCTTACCAGTGTTGATGACCTTCTGGATGACTTTGGCCACCTGGCCTTTGAGAAGTGAGTTGAGCATCTTGACCAGGAGGATGAGGCAGGTGCACAGGACCATCAGGGAGCCAGCCAGCAGGATGAGCCCCACGGCAAGGTCGGGCAGCACTGTGTCCACGAAGATGTGGTTGCCTGCAGGCAGCATCTTAGGCTATTGAGAGCTGACTCCTATGCCCGGGTCCCCCTTGGCCACCTCTGGGATTGAGCCCAAGGCCCCACCTGGCTCCTTCCACTCCCACACCCTGTGGCATTGCTGCTGTCTTTGCCTTGGAGATCAGTCCCATGTTGCAGGTACTTACATTTCTCCATGGTGACATTTCCGTGTGTCTGGCTGGCATTGGTCTCTGCCCTGGACATGGTAGAAGCCTAGATTAAGAGGAAGAAGACTTAAAGATGATAGGAAAATACAGCCTGGAGGTTGGGGCTGGGACGGGTCTTAGGGAGACATGAGGAAGGTAGAGAAGGGTCTCCTGATTCTGTGACCATGGATAGGTCATTTGCCCTTTTTGGTCCCATTTTGGGAAACATAATGAAATATTTGCCACACAAGAATTGGGCCATGGTAGGTCCTCTGCATTCCCATCTGATCCCTCCACAGAGCGGGTTCCACTGGAGCCAGCAGGACCCCTCTGATTCCCAACACTAAATCCTACTTTGCTTTGTTTTACCTCTCAATGGCCTTGCATGCCACCTACCATAGCTGTATTTTTCTGAGAACTTCCCTTTCCCTTCCTGGTCCCTTTCTCAGTGTTCCTCCTCCCTGTTCCCCAGCATTTTGGCCCCTTCCTTTCCACTACCCTTGGTAGTCTAAGCTCCCTTCTCTAGTGCTCAGTTTCTTTCCCTGAGCAGATCTAGTGGGGGAAGGGACAGCTGGTGGGCAAAGTGTCCAACCCCCATCTCTTCCCTCCCCACCAATTGTCCTTGAAGTGAGGCCCTTCTCAGATGCCCGGATTCTAAACTAGGTCCCCAGGCTGCCTGTGAATGGGATGGAGTGAGTGTTACTGGTCCTGTAGAGGCAGGAACAACTTAGGTCTAAGCCATTGTCACTATCCAGGGTCAGCCCAACATGGCCCAATTTAATTGCGGGGGGCAGTACTGGGGATCGAACTCAGGACCTTGCATTTGCCAAACAGGTGGGGTGCCATGGAGTTATATCCCTGGCCCCAATTTTATAAAAGAAACAGAAATTCTGCAGTTTTAAGATAAAATCTTACAATCTCCATAAATGTTGGCAGCTACTCTGAGACATACATTACAGTTCTCAATAGCAGAATTCTAGGGCCAGTAGAGTCGTCTGGTCTGGCATGCAGACCACTAATATGTAGCTTTGTTAGATGAAACAGTTATTACTTAAAATGCAACTTAAGAGCTCCTTACTTTTCTCCCGGGAGTTTAGCAGCCACCCCAGAATGACAGGAGAAAATAGGGTAGGTTTGTTTGGGGAGAAGCCATCTCACAAAAGAGGCACAGAAACAAGAAGTAATCCCATAGCCACACATCAGCCGGGGCTTCCAAGCAGACTGCAAGAGCCACAGCTTCTCCCTGATGGCCTCATTCTGCCTCTTCTGGAACTTATATAGGCCCATTGCTCTGGGGGTTCTGCATCCAGAGCCCCATCCTGGACCTCTGATATCCCCTACCCTTACCCTGTGCTGAGGGTAGAGGATCAGGTGGGGTGAGGGGATATTCATAATCTCTTGAGTTTTGTTCCAAACGGGGCCATTATACACATATACCCACACATATATATCTCAGTGTAGCTCAGGGTAGAGCCCTTTTCTAACCTGTGCAAGGCTCTGAGTTGCACCCCAGCATGAGGCAGGGATGAAAGTGTGAGGAAGAAGGTTGGGAGGAGTATGTGGCAATAACAGTTGTTTATGGCAAAGTTAGGGTTTATTTTAGTGGGATGTGCTTCCTCAGGTAGGGAAATGTGCTTATCTGTGTTCCCCATTCCTCACGTCTGTCAAGCCTGGGGCCTGAGCTACATACAGGCTGAGAACCAGCAGAAAGCTGCCTCTGATGGAACTTATTGGGAGATCAGGCTGGGAAAGTGATGGTAACTACCTTCTGTGCAGGTAAGGGACAGGCAGGTGTTGGGCAGATCTGAGTTGAAATCCTACTTTTTATACCAACTCCCCTGGGTTAGTCATGTCACCCTCTGAGTCAGATTTCTTTAAAACAAAAAACAGCTGTTATAAGGGTTACTGATTTTTTTTTTTCAATATCAGGGATTGAACCCTTGTCCTTGTGCTTGCATGGCAGGCATGGTTTCACTGAGCTAAATCCCTGGCCCAAGAAAAAAAATGTATGTAAAGCCCTCACTGGAATAGATAATTTCCTTCCCTGGGCCCATCAGAATCATGTGGTATATGATTAACTCCTTCAGTCAGAACACCAGTGCCTCTTATAAACATGTCTAAAGATCCTGGCCTTGCTAGGGAGAAGTGGGGTGGACTTTCTTGGGGCCAGGGTGTCCCCAGTCTGGAGCCCGAGGAAGCAGATGATTCTTTGTGGTCAACCTGATCCCCACTGATCATTCTGGGCTGGGCTCTCCTTTTGGGGGAAAGGCTTGTGACTCTGAGAGACTGGAGGAAGAGAAGGTGCTTTGCTGGGGCCCTGCCCTAGAGCTAAGGCCTCTGGTGTGTATGCGCGTGTGTGTGCATGTATCTTTGTGTGCGTGCCTATGCTAATGATGATACAAGCCAAGTCCTCATGCGTGCTAAGCACACTCTGAGCTATATCCCCAGACCATATTAAGGATTCTGGAACCTTGAGCTTTCTACTTAGGGTTTTATGACCCCTCGGAATCCACAGAGTGTGTCAGAGACCTAAAAGTACAAGGAGACTATAAAGGCAGCAGTTGGAGTGGAGGGAAGTAACAGACTTCAAAGCCAGACTGGAGGAGAAACTGAGGCGAGGCAGCAGAGCATACCCCGGGCTTTCTTACAGGGCAAGGCAGGCAGATAACAGAGCCGGGAAGCCCAGTGTCTTTCGGTCTTCTTCCAGGATGTGCCTGGGCCTAATGTCTGAGTAAAGGAGTCAGAAGGGGGGATTAAAGGAAGAACAGGACAATAGGCCTCCCACAGCCCTGGGCTCCCACCCCAGCCGAGCCATTCCCAGCTGTGAGGCGTTAACCACACACTGATCTGAGCCTCACTTGCCTTTTCTATAGCATGAATCCCTATGGTTGAGTGTCTTTCCCCCAGGGGGCTGGTTGGCAGAGTCTTGGAAAAGGGAGTTGGGAGTTAAGTGCCTGTAGGGACACCCCAAATTAAGGAGATGCTTCTGGGAACTGAAGGAAGTGATTAAGCTCACAGAGGACTATCAGGCTCCAAGAATCCTTTCCCAGGGGAGAAGTATACAGGGTATGGGCCTGCGCAGTTTCCCCTCCAGAGAAAGGGAGCTCAGAGCCTTTGTTCTTCTGTAAGCCGCAGGATGTCTCTGTGCTAGCAGCCCCATCTGGTGGCCAAGAGAAGAATTTATCATCATAAACTGGGCTTGGTAGCAGACATACTTGTTCTCTTAACTCTAGGAAGGCTGAGGCAGGAGGATTGTCATACTTTTGAACCTAGGCTACATAGTAAGTTCAAGGCCAGCCTACCATACATATCAAAACTCCTTCTCAAAGAAAAAAGTTTTATCCTTGAGTAACACCACCCATTACTCCTGGAGTGATACTCAGGCCTGATGGGCAGAATAGGAAATGGACACATTTCCTATGTGGGATATCAAACTGGTATCGTGGAGAGGCAGGAAGACAGGAGTCAGGATTCCAGAAGGATTTGACCCCTACTTTGGTTATGAATTAAGACAAACCCCTGTAACTCTGGGGCTGCTTCCTCATCTCCAAAGTGAGGGGGTGGATAGGCCCTCCTTCCCAGGTTGCAAGTCCCCACAAGATACTTATGTAAACCAGGCAAGTATGGTTGACAATCTACCATGTGACTCTACAAAAAGATAATTCTTGGCCAGCCCCAGGCCTGCCGAGCATCCAGAAGTGTCTGAAACACCAAAACTGCAGCAGCTTTTTCTTTTCCCACCCGGAAAGCCTAAGACCCTCATTCTTTCCTTGGCGATATGCTGTCCCTGGAGATCAGCTGGGCACAGTCGGGTCCCAAGTGGTAAAAAGAAGTACAGCATAGGGAGTCTCTGGAACCGAAGGGAAAACTGCAGTGCGGTCTATGGTGCACGAGGAGCCCCACGCCAGCCCTGATACGTGTCACAAGCCTGCAGCACGAGTCACGTCCGTAGGGGCAGAAGTCCCTGAGGGAGGGTGAGTGCAGGGAACTTATCCTGTCCCCACAGATTGTGCAAGCTGCTGTTCAGGAAGCGCTCCCCTCATACAGTGCGGACTTGAAATTGGAGCATTGACAAGTGGCAACTGGGGCAGTAGAGAGAGCCTGAAGGAAGCCTCCGCCAGGGGAAGGTGCGCAGTCATGTCACATAGCTGAATTTCAGCTTGTGCCTTTGTAAAGAGAATAAAAAGGAGGGGTCCTTGTGTCCACCTGGCCAACCCTGCATGGGGATTGCGTTAGACGGCCTGGTGTGTGGTGCATGTGGAAACCTGCTTACTGCTGCTTCTGAGGGACAGCAGGCAACTCAGAGGAAGTGGGGGACAGAGAAGCTCTTCCTTTTTGTGTGAAAATCAAAGTCTATGATCTCCCTCTTCCAGATTTTGCTCCACAGACAGATTAGGTGCATTCAGGGTGGTGTGGCTATAGACAAGATCTTTCCCTACAGTGGAGAGAAAATGATAATTCAGAGCTTTCAGAGTGCCCAAAGAGCTCAGAAGAAGATAAACTGATGTGCTAGAGAGGTCATGAAGCCAGCATAAAGGCTATCCACAGGGGCCTTTTGATGTCAAGCTGCCTTGAACTCTCAGAAAGGCTGAGCTCAAGCTGTGGGCTGCTTCAGATGCAAAAGATATAGCAAAGCAGGTTGACTGAGTGTTTTTTGTTCATGCTAGGATAAAAGATCCAGCAGCAAGATGGAGAGAATGGGGGGATGGGCTTAGACTGGGTCTGTGGGCTTCGAATTTTCTCAGAGCATGTTCTAAATGGAATTATTCTTATATTAACAAGTTTGGAGAAGAAAATGTGGTGGATTGTGGCCTTGATGAAGCATTGTCCTTTTTATGGCTGGGTAAGAAAGTATGCTAATTGCCAGCTTCCTTGTCACCATAGTATAATGGCTGGTCCACAAGTGTCCAACCACAAACTCATTAGTTCTTCTGGGGAGTAGCAGCAGAGAAACAGCACAGAAGGACAAGGGACTCATACCTGGGAGGTCTAGGAGAAGGCTTCCCAATACCAGCACAAATGATCTCTGTGTCTCAAGGAGGTCTCTGTGCAACAGTTGATGTATCTTGCTCCTGAGCTAGGTTCCTAGTTTTTCCAATGTCCTTTGTAGCACCTTCTTCTCATCCTCTCTCTCCCATTACCTGGGCCCCCAAACATCTAAGTTCCTAAACGCACTGATATCCTCAGCCTCTGACACAACAGACAAGGTCTGGCAAGTTTCTTAGCCCCTCTGAGCCTCTCGTGAAATTGGAGGGCTAACTGATTACAAACTCAAGCATGAGCAAACCAAGAGGGCTGGTTGATGCATGATTCAGTAGTTCTAGGGGAAGATGTATATCTAATTTGCATTTCTAGCACCTTTCCTGGTGATATCAATGTTGGTGCTCCATGACCCATACTCTGAGAACTACTGGGCTAGATCAATTATACATCAAATATAATTGATTGGTGATGTCTGTCTAAAGCAACGTATAAAGTTTTGAGGGATTAGCAATGTCTGCCATAGGTGTGTTATCACAGAAAAAGTAACATATATTTGCTCTCTCTTGGGCCAAATGACCTCCAAGGAGAGTGGAAGATTACGAACCGTGAATTTAATAGGCCAGGCTTGGGACTCACCTCCATGGGCTCCGGGTTGCACCAGACCCGGATGAGACTCTGGTTCCTCAGGGACTTGTCCCCAGTGGCAATGCTGGTGATCACAGACTTGTCCAGCTGTGGGCAAGAGGAAAGCAGGACAGTGAGTAAGAGGCTTCTTATGACTTCCAGCCTCTGCCTGAAGCCAGGCCCTGTCCCCACCTGAATGATGAGCTTTGTGAAAGGCTCCGTGATGATTTTGAGAAGGTCAGGGGCATCACGGCCACTTCGGATATTGAAGGAGGCAACCACAAGTCCAGTGATGTGATGCAAGTAGCCAGTGGCAGCCTCCAGGGGCAGGAGGACCAGAACGGATAGCCAGTTAAAGCAGTCGTGCACTGTGGCCCCCGCGAAGGCCCTGGGCAGGGAGGCCACGTTGCAGGGCAGGCTGGATCCAGGGCCTCATCCTGGAAGCTCCTGGTGTGTGGGGCTGCCCTCCCCCAGTGAGCAAAAGCTCCACCTTCCTACCCTCTCCTCACCGTCGGAAGTCAGTTCTGTCGCCAGCCTGCATCAGGGCCACGATGGTGTTGGTGACAGAGGTGCCGATGTTGGAGCCCATAATGATGGGGATGGCAGAGCTCACCTCCAGCACTGGTAGAAAAGGTGACTTCTTTAGCTCTTCTTTTTTTTTCTTTAGTTGGGGTCTTACTCTGCAGTTCAGGCTGGCCTTGAGCTCCCTATGGAGGCCAGGCTAGCCTCAAAGTCACAGCCATCCTCTTGCTGTGATAACAGCCATGTGCCACTGCACCTGACAAGGTGACTTCTTACTGACTAGGTGAGGGCTGCCTGGGTCTAGCCCCACAATACCTGTTAGTCTCACAACCCATGTGACTAGGTGCACATGCACTACACACAGTATGTATGTGTGTGTGTGTGTGTGTGTGTGTGTGTGGGTGTGAGCGCACTGTGAGGTCTCATGTCTCATATTCAAAGATATGTTTGTGCGTGTGTGTGTATGTATACATGCACATAAATGCCCTGGCTGGTTTTATGTATCAACTTCACTAGCCTCTAGTGCCCAGTTACCCGATCAAGCACAATCCGGGTTTTTCTGGATTTACCTTCTGGGACGGTATTTCATGGATGTGGCTTTCACGTACCATTAGTTGACCCAAGTAAAGGAGATTATGCTTGATCGTCTGAGTGGCCCTCACTCAATGGGATGAAAGGGCTTAAGAGCAAAGCTGAGGCTTCTCTGAGTAGGAGAAACTTTCACCTGTGGACTACAGCATTGGTTCCAGCCTGGGATCCAGCCTGTTTCTCTCACGCCTGCTCTTACGACTTTCAGACTCAGCTAGCCAGCACCACAATTATACAAAAGAATTCTTTGCAGTATATCATGACATAGACTTTTGCTTTTGCTTTAGAGGACAGATGTTAGAGTCCTGCACTCTGCTTCCAGCCTTCGCTCCCGTCCCCAGTCCTACCCTGTCCCACAGCCTCGACATGCCACCCAAGCACTCTGTCCAGCACCACCCAGCATCCCCAGCTCTTGCCCTGACCCACTCACAGCCGGAGGAGACCATGCTGACAATGATGGACGTGGAGGTGCTGGAGCTCTGCACCAGCACAGTGACCAGGATCCCCACCACCAGCCCCGCCACTGGGTTGGACAGGATGGCATTGTCCTTGAAGATGTCTCCAGCCACCTTCCCTAAGAAGCACAGGCCAGTGTCATCATAGTCTTCCCAAACACTGCCCAGCCTCCTCCAACAAGGCCCTACCTCCAGCCAGCTGAAAGGCTGAGCTGAGCACATCCAGGGAGCAGACAAAGAAGTAGAGGAAGGCCAGCATCAGTGGTACCTTGAGGAGCGTGGTGCCAACCTGGCGTACCCTCTTGGCCAGCCCGGGCTCTGCAGGCAGGCCAGGCATGAACATAGCATGCAGGGGCCAGGGCCATGATTGCCCTTGCCCCTGCAGCCCCCTAGCCCAACCCACCTGGCTTTTGCTCTTGTTCCGGGGTCACTTTGACAGGTAGTGAGTCATGGAGCTCCCAGACCTCTCCATAGGGGCAGCTACACTCTGTGAGAGCCACTGGGCTCAGACTGGGGAAGGCATAGGCGGCTGTCCCTGGGGTCCTGTGCAGGACTGGGGGAGAGGCTGGTTAGGGGTTTCCATAGGCCCAAGGAGGGGGAGAGGCGAGTGGATTTGGACAACTATGGACAGGCAGGTCCAGCATGTAGGAACAGCACTCACCCTGTGGGCTGGGCACATAGGCAAGAGTTGCCCCGTGTATCACATGTCTGCCACGGACCGGAAGTGGGGAGACAGCTGGGCTTCCCAGCCTCTCTCCATAGGACATCATACTGGGCACTGAAGTGAGTCCTGCGTATCAAGGATTGGAGCAATGCTGAGTGACAATTGCTGTGTCCTAGACACTCCATCCCACACACATGAAGACATACATGCACAAATTCCCATCCCACCCTTCCTCAGACACACTCAGGAATGCACACTCAGGTGCTCAGGACCAATTTGTGCATTCCTTCACCCATTCATTTATTAAGTTTGTGTGTGCCTGTGTGCATGCATGTGTGTGGTACTGGGGATCAAACCCAGGGCTTTGTATATCCTGGGCAAGTGCTCTACTACTGAGAGACATCTCCAAATATTTCTCAAGCATCTGCTGTATCCCAGGCTCTGAGATACATGCCTGGCTACAGGAAGTTCAAAGTCTTGTGGAGAGACAGATAAAAGTAAAACAATCTCTCGATAAGTGGAAAATGGCAGTAGGGGTGTTGCATGATAGGTACAGCTACCACTGGAGAGTTCCATGACAAGGCAAAAGGAAGAGTCCATGTAGCTGAGGTGAACGTGATAACCGGGTGGTAACTAGGTGGAGAGGGAGAAGAGTGTATTTGCAAAAGCCCTGTGACCTGAGAGAGCCCAGATGCTTAGGAACAGAGTCATCACACATGCAGCAAAGGGAAACCAGGGAGCAAGCGGCATTACAGCACAGATGCTGCAGGTGTAGGCCAGGTAAGCCAGGCAGAAGGCTTTTCCATCCTAAGGGAGGCCCCGTGGACACATGTGAACTTATAGAATGAGCTGAGTATCCATTTGGGGCAGGGTTCCCTGCCCTGGATCTGAAGGTCCCGGGTGCCCCTCACAGTGGGTTTCTTTCCCTCATCTACCTCCTTCGAAGGGGCAAAAACAAATACTGGCAGTCTTTTCAATGAGGGAGGTTCAGACAGGACTGGCCTTCTTAGGTGCCCTTGGCTCTTGGGCTGGGATGCCCCAGCCCACCCAGGTGTCTCCCTACATTGTCCCAGAGGCCCTTGGGTAGAGGAATATGCAGAGCTGAAATCCAAGCCTTGCAAAAGAAGTCCCTTTTGCTCTAGAAGAGTGCGCCAGGCTGGGCTGTGACCAAGATGTTATGGGGAGCAGGAAGGGGAAGTACAGACAGAGGGAGCGGGGTGCTGGGCTGGGGGAGAGCTTGGAGTGCAAGGGCTCTGGTCTCACCTTGAGGTTCTATGTTTCAGTTCCTGTTTAGCAGCAGGGGCCTAAGGAACAGCTGAGATCTCCTCTTTATATCTTCGGATCAAAGGCAAAGTCCCTAGAACCCTATCTGCCCTCCTTTCGCTTCCTGATTAACTTCATCCCAAGATTCCTCACAGTTAATTGCTAATCTTTAGCTCTGTAGGGGGAGACCGTGGGGTGGCCCCACCCTTCCCAACATAGACAGTCAACCTGAACTGTGATCTGCCCCCAGGCACACACTCCTGCTTCCCTTTCATGAGACTGTGGCGCCTGCGCTAGGTCTGAATTCACAGAATAATGAGATTTTGGTTGGGATTAAAGATAGGATCAGATTAAACTGTGATGGGCTCCATTTGAGATCTAGTTTAGAACTGGGCATGATGGCCCCTAAATTCCGAGCACTCTTAGAGAGCTAGGCTGGAAGACTGCAAGTTCAAGGCCAAACTGGGTGATATAGCTACTTAGCCTCTGTCACAAAAATATTTTTTAAAAAATTGTCACCCCCTCCCAAAAAAATTCTAGCTTAAGTAACTGTCTGAGTAACCTACCAACATTATCAGTCTATCCTCCTTCTGGTCCATCCAGCCAGCCACCCGGCACACACTCCTGCTTCCCTGGCCAGGTGATGTCTGCTCATCCACCCCTTAACATCAAGTTAATTCCTGTTCCATGCTGGACCAAGACTGTCAAAGCCTGATTCCCCTCTCAATTGAGCAAAGGTCCAAGCCTTCTTGGGATTCTACAGCAAGTCGTTTCACCTCTCTGGGCCTTACTCCCTTTACTTATAAAACAGCAATTCATTAGTAATGCTTCATCAGTGAGTTGTAGATTTCAACAAGATTAATGATCTGTCTCTTGGAACATCCGCTTTATGCCCTTTTGGCAAAGCCTGCAGGATGCTGAAGTGTCTGAGCCGTGGGGATGGCCCCACCTCTGCTAGATGGACTATATTTCAAGTTGACACTCTCTGGTTCAGGTGACTGCTGAGAGTGCTGTCAGCATCTCTAGAATGACACAGACCCAGGGTTTTTGCTCCAAGAATAAGAGGCATTTCTTCAGTTTCCTCTTTAAATCAATAAAGGCTAGCTAATTCGTACTTAATTCATAACCTGAGTGCAGCACTAGTCCATTCACCACAGCTAGCCCCAGTCCATGTGAGCTGGTTGTCTTGGGTCCGCTGCAGTCAGACTTTAAGCAGGAGCTTCCTGGGTGCTTCCCCTCTTTAACAGGTTATACTTTTTCTTTTTTGTTTTTGAGGCCGAGTCTCGCTTTGTAGTTCAGATTGGGTCTGAACTCACTGTGTATCCTTGAACTTGTGTCAATCCTCCTGTCTCTACCTCCTGAGTGCTGGGATTACAAGAGTGAGTCAAGACGCCCTGCATTGTGATACGTGGTACCAGGGAGTCAAACTCGGGACCTTGCACTTGCCAGGTAGATGCTGGAGCCACTGAGTTAAATTCTCAGCCAGATTATGATTTTTAATTTGCTATTTGCAATAAGATCTATATATAACAGGTAACCCAGGCTGGCCTCAAACTCAGAGATCCTCCTACCTCAGTCTCTCAAATTCTGGCTGGAATACCCCAGCTCGCCTAGGTGTCTTCCCAGTACAGGCAGGTGCTACCATGCTAGGCTTTTGTCATTTCTAAAATATCCTTCTTGTTGTCATAGAATTCAAGTTTGTGGGGGAAAGCAGGTAATTATTAATTAAATGCACCCTAAGAGATAAAATTCAGAACCTCTGTGGACTTACAGAGCTACCATTTTCAGAAGCATTTTTCCCCCTGGATGTGTGACTGTTTGAGCCATAGCCACAGTAATGAGACTTCAGAGTTCCTGTGAAGGAAGCTCAGCCAAGAAGTGGCTCCATTTTACCCTGAAGATTCAGAGCTCAGCTGTTCTGCTCATTTTATGCCTACCCAGCCCCCGGTGCCTGTCTCCTCTTTGTTCGGTGATCGAGTCCTTGTGTCCCCTGGATAGTAACTCACACCCTTCTGGGTGCCTCAGCTCTGGCCACAGCTTCTCTGAACTTTCTCTTGGCCTAGAACTTTCCTGGTTGGAGTTGTTTCACTTTGAGAAAAGGCACGGAAGAGGAGAAGCCGTTTGGGATGCAGACGCATCTGCACAGCTGTGTCACAGGGGACTCTAGTTGGCTCTGTAGACCTGAGTGCACCATGCCCCTCTCTCTCTCCCACTGAGCCTCTGTCACATCACGTTTCCAGTCCTTACAAGCAGCATGCGGCTCATCAACTGGAGCCAGACACGTGCCAGGCATCCTGGGTGTTTATTCTGCTCCAGCCCCTCACCTCCAACTCTTCCTCCCATTTTCTAATTTGATCTCTCCAGGAGCAACCTGATCCTCTCACTGCCCAGCAGTGGCCCTCTTCCTGGCCTGAGCCACTCTGGGTGGAGTCATCGCCCCTGGGGAATTGCATGACCTCCCACGTGTCCTCCTGCCTGCATCTACTGTGCCCCCCCCAATCCATTCTCCAAAGGAAGCGGTGACCTTTTCAAAATCCAAAGTTAATCACGCCACTTTTCCTCTCTTTAAAAATATAACTGCTTAAAAAAAAAAGAGAGAGAGAGAGAGAAAGACCAGCATGCCATCGCAGGGACCAGTGCAACTTGGCTTCCTGCCCACCTTGCTGGCCCGTGTGTCTGGGAAGTCAAACCCCAGCGAAGGTATGTATGTCTGATGAAGAGAGAATGGCTGAGCCCAGAGGGGCACCTGCCTTTAAGGGAGGGTGAAGCAGCAAAGAAGACCCTGAGGAGCACCCAGGGATCAAAAGAAAGATGAGGAAGAAATGCGGGTGCCCTGGATGCCTGAGTTGACCAAATTTTGAGAGAGACTCTCTGGTCAGCTGGCTCCAAGGCTGCTGAGGTGTCATGTAATATGAGTAGGGAGGAGGCAGCTTGGCGAATCCGGTCAGGAAGGAACAGGTGGTGATGATTTACAGTGGTAACAGCACAGCCAGTGTGAATGTGAGAGGCTGACATATATTGAATTTCATAATGCCAGTGAAAATAATTTCCCTAGGAGCGGCACATCGGCAGAACAGAGAGAGATCGCTCCCAAGAACAAGCGTGTGGATCCAGGAACAGAGCAGGTTGTTGGCACAACCAGTTGATTTTGCAAATCTTGGTTAATATCCTTTTGTTCCTTAAATATAGTTTCCTGCATGGAAAATTTCTGCGGGACCTAAATTTTGAGTACAATCAAGGGAAGAAAAACCAACTTTCAAGACCTTGCCACCTATGGACTGGATTGATTGGGGAGGAGAACGGGCTCATGATTCGTCTGATGCTGCGACAGAGTCTCCATCAGTGTAGAGTGAGGACGCATACCTCTTCTCACAAGTTTGCCGTGAACCTAATGAGCACACAAGCCCCACTACGGGTCAGCACAGTGACCATCATCCCGTGCAGACCACCATGCCTGCCCACATATACCTGAGCCATGGTCACATTTCTTGCACATTTGTGGTCAGGACAAGAGTTCCAGTCAGTGGGCTGATATATAGTTCCTCTGGGGAACAGAGCACTCCCTCCCTGGCTTTCTTCACATTGTCCTCCCTTGGAGCAGCTGGGTGTCAGTCTGAGCTGCCCAGGCAACCCAGTGTGGACAGAGCCCTGGAATACTGTCTCATCCAAGTCCCATTTTGCACATGGGGAACCCAGGGCAGAGGTGGCTGACCCGAGTATGCCCATTCCTGTTAGGGGATAAGCACCCTGTATAATTATTAATTCTTTTGCCCTAGGCACTGGTCATTCATTTATGGACAAGGCCAAAGTCTATGGCCAAAAGAGCTGAGGCTGCTTGGAGCTTTTTAGAAATTGCCTCTTCCCTGCAGCTCCCTCACATGTGGCTCCAGCCCTTACCCTTCATGCTAGCCTCAGGGTCCAGCATGGACAGTAGGGCTGTGGACAACATAGACAACCAAATGGCAGTTCCAGGTTCTGATGTTAAGGTTCCAGACCTGAAATTCTGAGCTGTGGCTTTAGACTTCAGGTCTTGAGTTCTATTTTCTGAATCCATACTCTATTTCTGCTTCCGGTTTGGAGTTCTATGCCATGAATTCTAAAGTACTTAGTTTCAGACTCTGAGTTTTGGGCTCTGGGGCTCTGAGTTCCAGTCTCCAGGATCTAGTTTTTTGATATTAATGTCAATCCTAGGACTCTGGTTCTAGGCACTGACCCCTGGGTTCATCACCAATGTCAGAGTCCAGGCTCTGGACTTCATCTTTTTGCCTATAGTCTGTGTTCTGGGCTCCAGCTCTAGTTCTAGACTTTGGACTCCAGAACCCAAGCTTCACTTCATTGTGCTATGCTCCAGGTTTCCATCAGGGTTCTGCAATAGGACCTTGGGGGCTCTCTGCTAGTGAGGTCATCTCACCCACTCGTCTTTGCCCGGCAGTTTTCATCCTGGCATCCAGCACCTTAGGCTGGTCTGAGGTGGATGCGCTTTCTCGTACTTTTCCTTTTGTTTTCTGTCTCTGCTCTCTCCTCAGGCTAGTTCTCAGCAGACAAGTGCTAAGATGACCACAGAGCCAAGTCCTGCAGTTACATCGGCCACTTCTACACATTTGTGCTCCCAGTTCTTCCTGGGCCAAGGACAGTGCGGGATGGGAACGGCACGCCCTGGAGCTGTGCATTTCATGGGCTGTGTAGGATTCAGTGTAGCCAACCACTTGCATCCCTCCTCCTCTTCATCTTTACTTCCCTGTAAAGTGACCTCCCGCTTCCATGATGTCAGGAGCCAGTCACCTGACCAGCAGGTCCCCTGCAGGGTACACCGTGGCTGCCCCAGCAAGTGCTGCCCTGCTGCTGTGTCAGCACACTTTCAGCGGGGGCTCTAGGTGAGCAGCCCAGACCCAAAGCCAACGTCACTGTGTACCATGACCACCGCATACCATCTCCTCTCCTCATACCCATCTCCAGCCCTTGCAGAGGAGCAAGATTGTCTTTTAGTGGCTTGGAGCCATGCAGGTTTGGGTCTCATGGGCATCCTCAAGAAGTCAGATCTGGGCCAAGGATTTAGCTCAGTGGTGCCCCACCCTCCCTTGCAAGCACAAGGTCAAGAGTTTGATCCCTAGCACCACCACCAAAAAAAAGTCCTACCTACTCACCTAGCCCGTGTCCTCTGTAAAATGAGGTTGTAGTTTTATTTGTTTTTGAGACAGGGTCTCACTATGCAGCTCAGGCTGGCCTTGAGCTCACTATGCAGCCCAGGTTGGCTCAGACTCAGTGATCCTCCTGCCCAAACCTGTTCTGACTTCCTATGCAGGATGTGAGGGGCAGCTGTATACCATCTTTCCTGTCTGCCCAGAAGGCAGCTGTGGAACATGGCCTCATGGGTTAACTGGCTGGTGCCCCTCGTTCCTGACCCAGTTTGGAGGAGGAAGCTATGAGTGTGAGGCCTGGCTCAGCTGGAGGGATGAGGTCTTCGACCTTGAGGGGCTCTAGGACTCAGCCACTGTGAGGAGGGGCCAGTCTCTTAGCCTAAGGCTACAGTTTGCTGGAGTGAGGAAGACAGAGGACACCGTGGCAGGGGAGCACAGCCAGCCAACCAAATGACCCAGGGTGGGGGTGCACTCCAGCTGGAAGAACTGGACTCCCAAGTTGGATTTGGGGAGTATTTCATGTTATTAAGATTATTTTAAATTCCATTCTTAAAAAAAACCTAAGGCTAAGGCGAAAGTTTCCTTTGACCACTGTCCAAAATGCTAGTCCCTTCTTCTCCTTGTCGGTATGGCATACTTTCTTTCTCCTTTCTGTGAACTTGTAAAGGCCCATGCATTTGTGGTTTATGAGGTTTTACCTATGGTTTGAACATATCCCCTAAAAGTTCATTATTGGGAACTTGGTCTCCCACATAGCAATGTTGAAAAAAGAGACCTCTGGGAAATAAGACTTTTGGGATCTTCCCTCATTTAGTCAACTCCTGGATTAGTGGATCATGTGTTATTTGGGGAGCACCCCTGCAGGAGCTGACTTCCGTGAGGCTCTTCCCCTGGCCTTGAGCCCTTTTCTCTATGGAGCAATCCTTTTGGTCCCAACGGGTAACACAGGCATTATTATTGGCTCTACAGTGGTACAGGGATGGGTGAGGCTGGGATTGGCCTCCAGGTTCTGCTTGCCAGTGCCAGGGAGAAAGCCAGTCTCTCATTTGGTGCCCTTACTCCTCTATCCGAGGCAGGTAGAAGGATGTCTCTGCCTATAAGGGAAAAATCCCAGGTCCCAGGAAGTCTGAAAAAAGTTCTGTAGCTGGTCAGAGGAAGAACATGACTTTGTTTCCCTCCTCTCATTTCTGGCTGCACATGGCAACCCAATGCCATGCAGTCCCCTGTACTCTGGATGACCTGTTGTCCCTGCATGCTTCACTGAGATCATCTGTGACTGCAGAGATGGTCACTGAAGCAGGACTTTGGTGGCTGCAGGTCTTAAAAACAAATACACATGCCCAGAAAAAGTGTATTTGTTTGGCTAAAGAGAATGTCTACAAGTAGTTGATTTTAGGCCCAAGTGAACGTTGTCAGGAATCTCCTTCCACCTCTCAGTCCTGTTCTCCTGGGCAGGCTTCATTCCATGCAGGTTCTCTTCCAGAAGGTCTTTGTACAAATCCCCAGAAGATGGTAAAAAAAAAAAAAAAAAAAAACGACCACGACTAGCATTCTAATTGAACCACTTTTTGGAACACTTCTGACTAGAATAGCCAACCTAGTAGTTTATGACCCCAGCCAAAACAAATAGGCTAAGAGGACAAAAAGCAGAAGCGAGAAGGGATAGCAAGGTGGAGCACCAGTCCTTACCGATTTGTCCCACCAATGCTGAGGAAGAAGTGGAACCAGTTGGGTGAGAGGACAGGGTAGGTACAGGGAGTTCCTGGTAGAGGGGTCAGCAGGTGTAGCTGGAGTTGTTTGAGGAAGGCAGGATTCTCCCTCATTTCTCAGCCAAGGCTCTCCCGGGGCCCCTTCTTCCTTCCATGGCAGCATTTACTTCTCTGGGTTGAGTCAAGTTTGACTTCTCCTCTCATAGGCCAGGGGTCTTTTTTGGAAAGTCCTCCCTGCTTCCCCTGTGTAGAGTCCTAGCCCCTCTGTCTTCCTGGAGACAGGAAAAACAACCGAGCCAGAGCAAGTATATGTGAGAATCTGACCCCTCAAAACAACCAATGTCCTCCAGATAGGCTGTTTCTTTGTTTTCAGACAGGATCTTGCTATGTAGTTCAGGCTGGCCTTGAACTCACTCTGTAGCCCAGGCTGGTATCAAACTCATGGCGATCCTCCTGCCTCAGCAACACGAGTGCTGGTATTACAGGTGTGCGTCGCCTTGCTTGACCCTCACATAGGCCTTTGATGCATCCAAGGAGCCCCCAGTGAGGTGTGTGAAGACACACTGTGGCCCTGGTAGAAACAGACAGCAGCAGCCAGAGACTGAACAGCTGGCTGACGGTGGGGCACAGCTGCAGGGGCAGGAGGCACGCGTCTCTATTATGCACTCCTCTGCCCATTTGTTCTGTGCAGTCAGGAAAAGAGATTCTGAAAACAGGAAGTCAGGAGGTACGTCCTCAAGTCCCCAAGAACTTCCTGGCCCTGATCTTGGTGACAAAGGCAGTGTGGTTTGTGGGGGTGTGGGGTGGAGAGCAGAGAACACAGAGGACACACCTCATGGCAGAATAATTATTATTATTATAACAGTATCATACATCCAGGACAAGCCCAGCTGCCCCAAGCTAACTGCAAAATCCATATGTACAGTACAGTCTCTGTGAGTATAGGGAGGGCTGCCTATCGACCCCCCCAAGACCTTGCTCTTATCCACTGACTAAGAAGGGGCCAGCCCCTCCTTTTGCCTCTGCTGAAACATGGCATAGACTGGGAGGCTGGCACTGCCAATGCCACCCTTCCATATTTAAGGAGTTAGGCCCAACCCTCCCATGGTGGGGGCAGCTGTGGCACATGGCACCCCTGAGTTCCCTCTCCATCCCCTCCTGGCTCTTCCTGAGGGCCTGCCCATGGAAGGAAAGGGCCAGGGACAGTCATGGCATAGACAGGGCATGCAGAGCGGACCCATGGCATGCTCGGCCCGCCAGGTGTCACACAGCTGGCCTGGACGGTGACTAAGGCGTCAGAGGGCGGGGCAGGTGGTGGAGTCCGAGGGGCCCCCACTGGGTTGGACAACTGATTTGGTTTGTGGCGGAGCCTCCAGGGAGTTGGGCTGCTGGGCAGGCAGCTGCAGAAACTCTGGAAGTACCAGGTCTTCTTTTCGCAGAAGGCCCCTCTGGTCATGGGCCCCACAGCTCTGTACTCGGTTCAGCAGCTCTACCAGGCCTGAGGGCAGGTGCAGAGTCACAGGCCCCTCCTCAGCACTGCCTTTGCAGCCCACAGCCCTGCTCCCTTATTACAGCCACAGCCTCCCTGAGCAGCAGAGCCGCTGGACCCTTAGCCCAGCCCCTCTTGTCCTCCAATTCTTACCTTATTTTTTTTTTCTTCAGTACTGGGGATCGAACTCAGGACTTTGTGCTTGCAAGGCAGGCAGGCCAGCACTGAGCTACACCCATGGCCTTTCCTTCAATAATTGCCCCACCTGTCTTGTTCTAGTCCCAAAGGCACTCCGGCTACTGCTTTAGCTAAAGTGGCCCCCCGCTTCCCTAGTTCCTCTGGCCCCCACTCCTCACCATCCCCACAGTGTACCTTCAATGTCACAAGTCTGCCGTTTCCCGATGGCACTACTGGGCACGTCCAACACAGAACTCGGGGGCTGTGGAGAGATATGAGAGGCCTTGTCCTGGGTCCTAGGAGGGCATCCCTGAAAGAGTGGGAGTCAATCACAGCTGGGAGGGAGAGGAAAACTAGTTGCTGGAAGAAGGCATCCCAGGGCTCGTGCTCACCTGGCTGGAACAGGAAGACATGCTGCTGGCTTCACAGATCTTGGCACCTGTGACAGAGGATGCCACTGTTGTTGTCTGCCTCTTGCCTGGACCCCCATCCTCCTCGGCCAGAGCTGTACCCAGAGGTCAAGCTCCATGTCCCCTACCTGGAGGAGTGTCCAAAACCAGCCTCTGGGCTGCCACCGAGCTTACCAGCTTCTCTAGATCCAGTAGCTCCTTCTCACCTGGCTGTGGGGAGAGGTCAGCAACCTGCGGGACAGGTAACTGGCTTCCCACCACCCAGCACCCGCCCTGGTCAGCTGCCCCTTGGCTCACCCGGTGTAGAGCCACCTGTTCCAAGCTCAGGCCGTACTTCGCCAGGATTGGCTGCAGCGCTTCCTGCAGCCGTTTGGTGGGCTTTGCGGAGATCCGCACCACACGCTCCAGGACTGCCAACTCGAGCCTGCACAGGACCCCTGGGCTGCAGAGGTGCGGAGTGCCAGGCCCCTCTCCTCCAGCCCTCCCAGGAAAGGCCCCAAGTGGGCAGAGATGAAATCGGGAGGGTGAAATGGCCTTGGGGTGGGGTTTGAGCCTGGAGCATGGGCCTGGGTGAAGCTGGGGAGGCCAGTAGGCAGAATCAGGTCAAAGCAGTGTAGGACTCCGGACCCAGGCTAGGGGTACACACTCACTCGAAGGTGATCCTGTTCTCCAGCCGCACTTCCTGGTCCGCCAGCACAGTACAATCCTGATCCAGGACTAGGGGCTTCTGCAGATGCCAGGCAGGGTCTGAGAGTCCCTCCCCCCCACCCTGAGCCATCCCTGGGGGCCTTTGGGTACCACCTTCACTTCTTCCTATGGACTCCAATGGGCTCCCTAAAAATCAGAGGGGAGTGGGTAGCACAGCTGTATAGGGGCAGATGGAGTAGGGAACCAGGCTGGTGTTGGAGGTTAATGAGCCCGAGCTAGTAAGAAGAGGGGCAAGAATCCTAATGAAGCTTGAAGCGGACTAGTTATGGGAATCAGAAGGGTGTGGTGGGCATGAAATGGGATAGTGGGGTGCTTCGGTCAGAGGTAGGCCTAAGTCCTGGATCACTGGTCACAGCTGCCTGTTGGACAGCTGCCCCATCTCTCAGGCATGAGAAATCCAACAGACCAACTAGATACAGTTCCTTTCTCACCACCCTCCTGTGGTTGGCAACCCAGGCCTGGTCCCTTTTTTAGCATTTGTCCACCTCGCCATCCCCTCCTTACCAAGGATACTCCTTGTCTTCTCCCTGCAGAAAAGGTGCCCACCCCCTAAGGCTGCTGTGAGGCTAGAAAGATGTGAAGACTGGCACAGTGCCTGGCACACACATAAACAGAAATGGTAGCAGTGCCTACCCCCTAGAGGCCTCACTGTCTGTGCCAGCCCTGGGAGGGGGCGGTGGGAGGGAGGGGGAAAGCCTCTTCCAGACAGCAAGCCTGTGCTGTGCAGCAGAGACAGGTGGAGTGTGGGTGGTGAAGTTATATTTAGCAGGTACACATACCCATCTGGGCTACCGGCGGCTGCTCTGGTGGCCTGAGAGAATGGGCACAGTGCCTTCCCTACTGCCCTCACATTCCCACACTCCAGGTTCCCGAACAGGTCCTGCAAGTACCCACCTCCAGGCCTGTTCCCTCTGCCTGCAGTGTCCTCCGCCACAGCTCTGCCAGGTACATTCCTCCCTATTGTCACTGATTCCTGCTTTTCCCATGAAGCCTTCCAGACGCTAGCCAGAGATGCCTACCTTCTCCCAAGAGGCTTGGCAGGGAGGCGTTATTCCTCCTCCCTATCACTTCTTGCATGGCTCACCTCCAGACGGTGGGCCTGGAGAGCAGAGCCTGGGTCTCAGTACTGCTCACCCACCGTGGCAGGGCCTTAGGACTTGACTGGTAGGAACACAAAATCCTGATGGTCTGCACGGAATGCAGTATGTGGTTCCTTTAGAGGCCTTTACTGGATGGTTTGATTTAAAGAGATTTTCCTTAAACACTTCTTTAAAGCTTGTCACCCCTGAAAGTTCTCAGGGGTTAAGTACAGTTGAATGGCCCTGGTAGCCAGGAGGTGAGGGCTCTCGTGTACAGAAATTTCAAAGGGATGACAGTTTGAACTGTGGGACTAATAAGGAAAATCCCAGATCCACTAGTGACTTTCACTGGGCTTTACTTCCCTCAAGACCCTCAGAATAGGACAGTGGAGGAAGCCGGAAGTCAGAATGAAACAAAAGCGAAGGACTTTCGTGGGCTATGGGTGGAAATCCAAGCTTGAGAGAGGAGTTGCTGCTGGAATTGGTTTAGAGTTGGGTGTAGGGCTGGGGTGGGGTTGTGGCCCAGGCTGGAGTTAGGAAAGGGGTGATGGCAGGGAAAAGGGTTTGATTTAGGATTGGTACAGGATGGAATGGGGTCAGGATCAGGGAGTTAGGGCCACACCAGGTTCATACCTGCTCATTGCCCACCAGGTAGACTTTGATGTCAGGTAGAGAGAGGCCCCGTTTCTCACAGATGCCTGCCAGCATCTCACGGATGGTGAGACCGGGTCGAGCCAGAGCCAAGGAAGCTGTGCCATCAGGCAGGTACACGCAGCAGTACTTCCCTGGGCGGCTCTCACTCTCACCTTCAGCGCTCCCGAGGCTCTTCCGGTGGGTCTGATACTGGCAGGAGTGGAGGAGGCAAGTGGGTACACATGCAAAGGCATGCAGACAGAGAATGACGCCTCATCAAGGCGGCGCAGTGGCCCTACTCCACAGTGGACCATGTTTCCCCGGGCAGCCAGCTCACCTCGGATTTGTTGCTGACAAAAGCAAGGAAGCCGAGGTCCAGACTGGCGGAAGAATTGAGGGAGCCTTGAGATTCTCGACGCAAGGCCAAGTTTGAGGCCCTGGCCTCCAGCTCTAGAGGAGGAGGAGCAATGAGCCGACACAGCTCCTCCACCCCTCACCCAGCCAGTGCAAGGGCCTCTCACCCCCCCACCGCCTTGCTCAGAGGCCTCCTGCAGGCCTGTGTGGTGCAGCCTAGGAAAAGTTGCTGCCATGACAGTCTCTGAAGCATCTAGGGTCTAGCCTGGGAACAGAGCTGCCCAGGGGAATGAGTGGCCTCGGGGATATTTGTGTCTGTCTTTTCTTTCTTTGCAGGCTTACAGCCCAAGTGGGTCAAGTGGAGGAAGGGCCCTTCTGCACCCATCTCTGGCCTGCTCCTGCCTTCACCTCTGCGGAAAGATTTGCGGAGTGAGCGGCCTCCGGAATCGTCAGACAGGGGCAGCTGCCCCAATTCCTCCACACCCAGGGGCAGCGACTTCCCAGGCTTCAGTTTTGGCTTCTGCGGGTACAGAGAAGGGCTGGGGCTGGGGCTGGGGTCTTGCCCATGAAGGTCTACAGCAGGATGATTCTCCCTCCCTTGGACAGGACCATCCCCTGGGCCCATCTCCCACCGGCCCAGTCCTACCTTCCTGGCGGTGTCGGGGCTGCCGACGCTCGAGGAGCCGGGTTCCCGCAAAGGGCGGCCCTCAGCCTCGGCCAGGAGGCACTCACGATACAGCGGAGATCTAACAAAGCGCGTGTAGCTGTCGAACTTCATCAGGTTGAAGATCTGCCGGGAAGGTGCGGATTTGTCAAGCCTGGTCTGGGAGGGTTGGCTGTGCCCCACCACCTCCCACCCCCCCACCCCTGCCCCGCAACCCTGGTGCTCCCCCACTTGGGTTCAAGCAGGGGGCACCAAAAAGCCCCGCTCCATTACTGGCTCCGCCCTTGAGCTCAGCGAATCCCCGCCCTGAGCTCAACGAGGCCCCGCCTCTAAAGTCCAGCCAGCAGCCTCTGTTCGGGCTGGCTTCCCTGGCTGCTGTAGTGGGCAAAGTTGCCCTTACTTACCCCGGCCACTCAGGCTCTGCCCCAGGATCTGACTCCGCTTCTGCTCCCATTCTTTCTATTTCAAAGTCCCCCTATCGACAAAGGCTCCACTCACCTGAAGCTGCTGCGCCCGAAACATATCGGGCCGGGGCTGGGCCAGCACCTCCTCGCCCAGCCAGGCCTGTCGGTCGATGTTCACGGGGCTCAGCGCCTGGCTGGACAAGAACTCCTGGTAGATGTTGCGGGCCTCCTGAGCTAGCTGCGGGAGAAGACGGGAAGAGGTCGACATGGTCCAGGCCCTAGTCCCCGTTCCTCGGCCCCACTCCCTTCTCCCACCTGCTCTGTGTCGCTGGCTGGGATCTGCTGGAAGCGCTCACAGGCCTTCCAGAAAGTCACATTCTCAGCACTAAATTCCTTCTTCAGGAACTCCTGGGTTGGGGGACAAGCTGAATCAGGAGATGATCCTGTTCTCCAGCCGCACTTCCTGGTCCGCCAGAGCAGTACAATCCTGATCCAGGACTAGGGGCTTCTGCAGATGCCAGGCAGGGTCTGAGAGTCCCTCTCCCCCACCCTGAGCCAGGACCTGAACTAGGACCGAACACTGGGCCAAGTGACTGGACAGACAGATAGGGCCAGACAGACAGATGGCACCGGATTCAGGAGAGAAGATGAGAAGCAAGTATGAGGATAGAGACACAGAAGAAGAGATCCCAGCCAGGAGAACAGGCAGGGTGCGCGCACAGTACTCTAGATGAGACCGCGTTCTGGCCAGCCGGAAGCTCTGATACCTGCTCCAAACCGCCCAGCTCTGCCCTCCCCGCCCCAGGGCTTACGGTGAAGTAAGCCAGGCCCAGTGGGTCTTGCAGCAGCCGCTCAAAGGACAATGCCCAGCTGGCCACAGGCTGCTCTTCGGTGGGGAAGGGGCTGCTAGGGCCACTGGGGAGACTGTGGATGCTGAGGGAGCTGCCTCGGCCCTCGCCGTGGCTCTGGGAGCCCGCTGTGCTGCTCAGCTCTGCAGGGGAACAGACAGGGTATCAGCCTTGTTTCCCTCCTCAGCCCGCTCTGCAGGTCCAGCCTCGGTGCACTTCCAGCCCCTTCTTCCTCCCCCAGCCCAGGCTTCTCCACACTCTCGGTCACTTACCGCCATCTGAAACAGCCAGCACCTATAAGAGACCCAAGGTAGAAAGTCAGAGTAGAGCCCCAGGAGTCATTTCAGGGGATAGTCTGGGCCCAGCTTCCCTAGGGCTGCAACCGTGTTCCCTCCCCCTGAAGAGGCGTGCTGGGGGTCCCCTGGCAGTTACTGCTTGGTCAGGGTTTTGCTCACCCTTCTCTGCTAGTGTCTGTCCCGGCCTCTGCTAGGTCAGCCCAAGTAATCCTGTTTCTGTCACTTACTAGCTACACAGCTTTGGGCAAATTAATTCACTTCTTGGTTTCCATCTGTAAATAGGGGATGGTGATAAGAATAGTAACTTCCTGCCCAGGGCTGTCGTGAGGATTGGGTAGGTTTGGTGTATTTATAGCACACAGAACAGTGGCCAGCATGGGGTAGAGGCTCGAGCAAGGTTTGCTGTTGCCTTTGAGGAAGGAAAGGTGTTTCTGTAGCCAGTGGTCTCCTTGTTTCAAGGGTTTCCTCTTGAGACACAGGTTCTTCCACAGGTTCCAGCCCACCTTGGACAGGTAGAGGGTGCTCTGCCCACAGCCCAGCACAGGGAACTGAAGCTAAGCCCTTTGCACTCAGCTGTATCCCTACACTTTTTTTTTTTAATAGGGTCTTGATAAGTCTCCAGTTTGTTAAGTTGGGCACAAACTTACAATTCTCCTTCCTCAGCCATCACGCTCAGCTAGGATGTCATTTTTATAATATAAAGCAATGGCTCTCAAGTTTCACCACAGAATGGCCAGAAAGAGCCCACCTCCAAAAGTTCAGGTCCAGGAGATGCAAGATGGAGCCTAAAGATCTTTATTCTAAAAAGCTCAAAATGATACTGACTCTGCAGGCCCAGGATCCACACTGTGAATAGCATTGCTGCACAGACCAGCTCCATACACACCCCCCCCACCCCCACCCCCACTCAGACTTTCTGTGGGAATCCCAGCCATTCGAAAAACAGACAAACCCTCCTCTTGAAATGAGTCTTGCAGTGGTTTCTCTTGCTACCCATCCTACCTCGCTAATGGCTTCCCATCTCCCCCATAATCTACCCATATGAGGTGGCCGCTGTCCTAGGCCCTTTATCATACTTTCCCCCCAGATCTCTGGCTCCAATCACAGGTAGCCCACTTCCTGCTAACATCCCCACCCCCCAAATACTCCCCAAGCCATTCAAACTCTGGGAATCTGAAATGGAAGTCCCTCCTGCCCCTCCTCGCCCCCAGAGTGCTGAGCTAGGTTCCTCACGTCCCGTCTCTCATCCCGTCACCTGGGCTCGAACGCCACAGCCTGAGTCATCCCTCATTCTCTCCTCCCTCTCACCTCCCACATTTTTCACTAGATCCTGTCACAGGAACTTTCATCACCTGTCCTTTCTTTCCATCCCCCCTGGAAATGAGCCTGGAAACCTTTGCCCCAGAAAGCTTCCTCTGCGCTGCTTCCTGCTCCCCCTCTAGGATCACCCAGGTCACTGTGCAGCCACCTGTAAGATAGACCGAGCTTGGGATATATGGCATGTTATTATTGGTGCCCTT
The DNA here is from genome assembly GCA_004026965.1 of Petromus typicus. Taxonomy (NCBI): domain Eukaryota; kingdom Metazoa; phylum Chordata; class Mammalia; order Rodentia; family Petromuridae; genus Petromus; species Petromus typicus. The sequence goes on from PVIR01000498.1 coordinate 119,860, forward strand.
TTTTTTTATACGATAAAAAGGCTGCTCTCATTTAGAAATCGAGAGGTTTTGGAAAAGATACTCTACCTCTTTGTGTCTCGATTTCTTCCTCTCTAAATGTGCAACAAATAATTGTCCTAACCAAAAGGACTGCTTCAGTTAAACAGACCTGAAGAACTCTGAACACTATTTGGATTGTACGAAGTGAACAGTTGTGGAACATACGATTGTTGTTACGTTGGTACTGGCTGTTTGAGTTTGCCATTCTTGCGATAGAAGGAACAGCTCAGGTACTGAGGGTCGTGAGGCCCAGATTCAAATCCTAGCCCTGCTCAGTCTAGCCTTCTAACATGGCCTCATCTCCCCTCTGGAGCCAGAGGTAAACAGTTGCTGAGCAGGGAAGTTTGTAGAGTGCTGACGTGGGCCGGCAGGTATGCCACACCCTGCGCGTCCTCCCTCGCCCACCCTCACACCCTACCTGTACACTCCCTCAGGGGGCCCACGTCATCGGAGTCACCTGCCTGTGGCTTGCCAGGGCACTTCCTCCCCCGGGCTGTGATGCAGCTGTGTTCCCAGCCTCAGAGGTGGCGTCACCACCCTCCCTCACCATTTCTCTGGGAGTCGCCCCCTGCCGTGTTGGCCTGACCTTGGCCTCCTCAGGCACCTGCACACCCCACCCCGGCGCCCCACACCCAGCCTCTCCTTTGCCACCTGAGCAGAGTGTGGTGAAACGTGCTGGGACGGAAGCCAGGCCACATTCCCAGTGTGTTTGGCCCCCAGAGGTTTCATTTGTATATCACATTGAACTGATCGTCTGCGTCCTTAAGTGGAAATGGCTCCAGGTCCTCTCCAGGACCTACCTCTCTCCATTGTCCTAACTGTCCTATTTTTTGGCCACTCCCTGGATACTGCCGGGTTACAGCTCACTGACCCTCCAGCTTCACCTGTCTCTCTCCCTCACCGGCACCCTCTTTCTCTACATCCTGACACTCTCCTGCTCCCTGCTTGGTTGTTTCCTCTACCTGAGAATCTACTTCTGCATCCTGGAAGTGCTCCAAGATCATGCCACCCTCTGAGCCCCACTCCAGCCACACTCATGCCCACAGCTCTGGGTCTCTTCCACGCCAGTCTAGTGGCTCCTGGAGGACAGGCATGGTGGGGGCCGGAATGCACAGCAACTCTGTTCAGTCACTCATTTCCTTTTTTAACCATTGTTCCTAAGAACCTACCCGCCAGGCCTGGCCCAGGACCTTCTTTACTAAATTCTTCTTCTTTTTTTTTTTTTTTTGCTGCAGGTCAGGGATTGAACTTGGGCCATTGTGTTTCCAAGGTAGGTGAATTAGCCCTTGAGCCAAACCACCAGCCCCTAGTTCTTCATTCTTCATACCACACAAAGCTCCTGGCTCCTTTCCCGGCTAGTTGCTGATGGCAGAGTTGAGACTGAGCTATCTGTGGGGACAGAACTCCAGAGCTAGAGGGACTGGGAAGGAGGTTCAGTTCCAAGGGAATGCACTAGGCCTGCTTCGGCCTGACCCGCACCCACCCTGCACATTCCGCAGGTGAACAGCAGATCATATAAGGGGTGCAGGCGCTTTTCATCAGGGGCTCTGACTGCACAGTGGAGGGCGGCTGGCCTTGAGGAGAAGTTGTGAGGGAATGGAAGAAAAGGGGAAGAAAGGATGAGGAAGGGCGTGGCAGCCAGTGACACTCCCGATCCTCTGATCCTCTGTCAGGCTGCAGTGTGCCATGCTTTGTTCTTAGGCACCTGAAGAGTCTATGGAGACACCAAGGCCTGGATTTCCTGAGCTCCACTGAGTAACAGGTACTCCCTGGTGGCCAACATCCACATTCTCTCTTTTTTTTTTAAGACAGAGTCTCCTTTGTAGTTCAGACTGGCCCTGAGCTCAGCCTCCAACTCACAGCAATCTTCCTGCCTCTGCCTCCCAAGTGCTGGGATTACAGGTGTGAGCCACCATGCCTAGCACTGTGGTATGAGGTACTGATTGCTGGTAATCATGAGTCACCACACCCAGCATTGTTATATATGGTTTACCAGGGATGGAACTCAGGCCCTTGCACTTGCAAGACAAGTGCCAGAATGACTGAGCTAAATCCCCGGCCCCTCCATATTCTCACTCTATCCCCACATCTTTTTCTTCTGCAGCAGGTATCATTACATCCATTTCACAGATGAGGAAACTGAGGCTCAAAGATCTCACACAGCTGAGAAGTAGTAGAGCTAAGATTAGAGCCCAAGTTTGTCTTCTCTGGATCCTGAGGCCTTGTCCCCACCTTTCCTTCCTGCTTCCCTTTGTGGACAGGGGAGCTTGGAGCACCAGGGCCAATCAGTGATGAGGGACCCAGGGTTCTCCTGTAGCTGTGCCCAATAGAGAGGTCGACCTCCAAGTGAGGGTACCGAGTAGCTTCTGTTCTGGCAACTGTACCATTGTCTTATTTCACCTTCAGTGAAACAGAGGCTTCCAGGTGTTCTCTGGAGATGTTCACATGCAGCCCTGGGTGCCAGTTCCCTTTAGCTGCCCCTCCCTGTGGAGATTGAGCCCAGGGCTTTCACACTGAGCTGTTCCCTCAGCCATTTTTATTTTTCCTTTTGAGACTGGGTCCTGCCAAGTTGCCCAGGCTGGGTTTGAACTTGCTATCCTCATGCCTCAGCCTCCCAGAGTGGTGGGCTGTGCTCTCACACCCTGCATGGCTGTGCTCTCACACCCTGCACCTTATCCTGTCTCTAAAGATGCCCTGCGAGGGAGTGCATGGTCCTGAGCCAGAAACCGAAAACACAGAGGTATGTGGCTTTGTTTCTCAGTTTTCCCTGCCAAGAGGGAAATACTAAATGGACTCCATGATAGTGACAGATGTAATAAGGGAACCTCCGCCCCCGTGGAGCATGGCCCTCTACACCTACTCTGCATTTTTCCACATTCAGGTTCTTCCTAGGCTTTTTCACTCTCCAGCCTGCTTTAAGGAGCATCTCTGGTGGATGGAGTTAGTAAAGTTAGTTGCCTCTGCCAGGTGTACCTCAGCCTTCCTCCATTCCTGACCTGCAGCTCTTACCCACACCTGAATTTTATTCTAGTATTTCTGCCGATGTGGGTTTTTTTGGCCAAACTTGAAGCTGTTGGGAGGGGGAGGGGCTAGGCTGACGACCTGGGTCTTCAGCATCTAGGATATAGATTTAGCACGGACCAGAAAGAGGGCTTGTTGAGTGAATGAGGGAACACACAAATGAAGTGGCAGTTGGACCCATCAGAAGACATCTCCGGGAGGGGCCGGGAGCTGTCTCTAAGTGACAGGTTTCATTGCAACTGCTTGACAAGCTGAGTGGCAGGAAGACAAGGCTGACAACTGAGGCTGCCTCACTGGGAATGGAGGATGAGGATGGGGGCAGGGGAGGAGGGGAGCACCCACTTCATTCCTGGGAGAGAGCAGACGCCTGGCCGGCAGGTGCCTCTCCCTCCATCCACATCCCTGTTAGAATCACCAATGCCTGTTGTCCTGCCCTGCCCAAGCCAAGCATGACCTTAGAGAGCTGCCCAGTGGCCAGGAAAGGGTGGCACAGAGTTTGAAACAGGCTGAGGAAGGGCACAGATAAACTTGTGTGATAGTTACAGCGAGGAACTGGGGCATCTTGTGGGGGGGTGAGTAAACAGGCCTGGGCAGAGCAGAGGTACCCTCCTGCTTGGAGACTGTTTGCTTTTTTTTTGTACTGGGGATCAAACTCAGGACCTTGCACTTGCTAGGCAGGTGCAGCACCACTGAGCTACATTCCCGGCCCGCCCTCCTGCTTGGAATAACTTCTGGACCAGGCTCATGCAGGAGGGACAGAGGCTGGTTTCTCTCCCAGCCCCTCAGCCACCCTGCAGCTCTAGGTACTTTCAGAAACAACACTGTAGCTGGCCCCCTACCCCTGTGGGCTGGGCCACCCCTCCCTGGCTTTGTGGCCTGGATACCTGGGGAAGGGCAAGTCGAGCACCACGCCTTGGGGCAGAAAGCAAAGCACAGAAGTTCTTCTTAACTTTCAAAGTTAGTTTGGTGATAAAGACCGAGAGATAGGGGCTGAAGTAGCTTTGTAGGACTTCCTAGCCTGAAGCTGGTGATTAAGGGGTACTAGAAGGAGGGGTGGAGAGAGCTCCTGGGAATTGGAGGTAGGAGTGGGGAAAGGGGTGGCTCAGCTTCTTGGTGATGCAGGAGATCTTTAAAGATGGACTGGAAGCATAGAGTATTGGGCTGGCATCTGCAGCCTCACAAGGGGTCAAGGACCTTTTATTCATTGCCTGACTAAGTCATCGCAGTAGGACTGTGATCCATACCAATCTCCTCATTTTACAGAGGAGCATCCCGAACTGTGAGGCACAGCCAGGTTGGGACTGGGACCCAGGTTGCTCTGAATCCACTGGCTTGTCTCATGGTCCTAGACTGGGACCTGGTGTGTGGGGAGCCCGGGGGTAGTACTCTTCCTGGGAAGAGTCCAGAAGGACTCTGCCAAGTGAGCCAAAGAATACTGGCTCTGCGGGGACTCCCCAGAGCATCTCAAGCTAAGGTAAGAGTTGCCCTAACCTGATTTTGGCAGCTGGGATGTTGGGTAAGGAGAGGAGGGCAGGGCATGCAGGAGATGGGGCGGGGGGCGGTCTTGGGACATAGAAGATGCACGGGGGCCAGAAGCAGAGAAGGTCTCCCTGACACTGTGGGTTACAGGCAGCGCAGGAGAGGCCAGAAGTAGGTAAAGGAGCAATGGGTCCAATTTACAGCCTGGGCCAGAAGCCAGTGACTACTTTGCTCTGGTCTCAATCCCCCAGGGGCCCCCAGGATACTAGCAAGACTGTCTGGACGGGGCTTGGAACGAGAGCAGCAGGTTCTGCTGCCTGCACTGTCTTTACCTAACTTCTCTCACCCACCTGCAGCCTGGGCTCTTATTTGGTCCCGCTGGGTGTGTCTCCTGGCTCCACCCTGGGTGTGCCCACCCTCGTCCTCGTGGCCCTGGCCCAGAGCCCATACTCACCATGCGCCCGTTGGGGACGCCCAGGTGCTTGGGTTTCGCTGGCATGCCGCTGCTGATCACGGGTCCCCACCGCGGGGGCAGCCCACCATGGGGACTGTGGGTAGAGCTGGCCAGAGTGTGTACGGTGGCAGGCAGGCGGCAGAGAGAGCCCGTCTTCTCCTGCGGGCCCTCACATCCTGAAACACCAGCTCACTACCTCTTTTCTCTGCCACAGGAAGTGTCTCTATAGAAACCAAACCACAGAAAGAAGCAAGGTCTAAGAGAGCGAACGCCTCTTCCTACACACACGCACACAAATGCACGCCACCAACGCACCACTGGCAGCACCCCAAGGAGGCACTAACACACAGCAGAGGCCTCCTTGTGCCCAGGGAAGAGCCTGTCATCCTGGTCTGCCTTTGTTAGCTGTTCCAAGTTCATGTCTGAGCACACAGAAGTGTACTCTCATACCACTAGGCACCTTTACAGCTGACACTCAGGCAGAGGTTCCTATGGATGTGCACACTCACACCCTGGCCCTGCACATCTGCACATGTACTCATCCCTCCTGCGTGCCAGGTACGCGCATGCCCAGCACCCCTGCCCTGGGCAGTTGGACATGTACAGAATCACTATCCCTAATTCCAGATGCCTACAGGCTTTCAATTGTGTATGTTCCCAGGTATGTAGACACATGGACTCAGATGTGCAAGTCATGAGGGACAGCTGGGCACTCAGTCCTGAGACAGTCTTTGTGATGGGAATATCTGCACACAGGTGTGCGTACTCAGACACCTCACTCACACGCATGATCAGGTATGCACTCATTCTACCTGAATAGGGGAGTGATCAGATACATCTATGCCAATGGCATATGTACATTCGTACTCTACTCACAAACAAAAATCCCACCTTGGTGTAGTAGCTCAGGCTGCTATAAGAAAACACCGTAGACTAAGAAGCTTACCAGAAAATATGTATTTCTCACAGTTCTGAAGGCTGGGATGTCTAGGATCAAGGTGTGGGCATATCTTGTGTCTGGTAAAGTCTCTCTTCCTTTTTTCTTTCAGTTTTTTGGAGACAGGGTTTCGCTTTGTAGTTCAGGCTGGTCCTGAACTCAGCTTTGAACTAAGCAATCCTCCTGCCTCTGCCTCCTGAGTGCTAGGATTACACACATGAGCCACCACACACAGCATTGTGGTTAGTGGTACTGATTGCTGGTGGGTGTGAGTCACCATGCCCGGCTTTGTTGTCTGTGATTACTGGGAATCAAACCCGGGCCCTTGTGCTTGCAAGGCAGGCAAGAACTGTGTCAGAACTGCTGAGCTAAATCCCCGCCCGACCTTAACTTTGAATGGTTGGTCCTCACCACCAATTCATGTCTTCTACCTCGGCACATGGCAAAGTTTATATTCCCAGGCTCCCTTGCATTCAGGTGTGGTCATGTGACTGATTTTCATCAATCGATTATGAAAGGGAGAGTTGTGTCATTTCTGAACCAAGGCTTTGAAGAACCAGCTGTGTGTCATGACCTCTCTTTCTGTTTCAGCTGGCTGGATACAGAACATAATGAGGCTCGGTGGGATTGTGGAGTCGTAAGAAGGAAGAACTTAAATCTGTTCAATAGTTTATGGAGACATGCTGTCCACCAGCCTGGAACACCAGCTTTGGACAGTTAGGAGAGCTCTCTGAAAATAAACTCTTTGAGATATTGTACACATTAGGACTTACTTGTTTTGTATTTTATATATATATTTATTTTGATTTTGTGAGGTAGGGTCTTGTTATGTAGCTCAAACTGGGCCTGAACTCTCAGCGTCCCTTCTGTCTCAGCCTCTCAGTGCTGGGATTACAGTCATACACCACCACACCTATCCAGGATTTACTTGTTATAGTAGTTTTTATCGTCCTCCTTTGTTTATTTGTTTTCCCAGCCTTGATTCACCTCCTACTAGACACTTGGTTCAGGCCACACAGACTAAGGATTCAGTCAGACTTGGTGCTTGTTGGAGGGTGGGGATGGTATTAATCTGAGTTTGAAGCACTACCAGGGATTGTCTTATTAAAGTGTTTATAAGAGGGTGATAGAGTATGTGACGTGAGTGGAAACTGCCAGGCTGCTGTATCATGGACCAGGCCCAGGTTTCACTGGGTGTTTACAATTCTCACGGTCTTCACCTGACGAGACTTTATTTGATCCTCAAAACCATTCTGTGAGGGGAAACAGGCTCAGAGAGAAGTGAGTTGTCCAAGGTTATACATCATCGCCATGTTAGAGACCTGCTAAGCTGTGAGTGTGCTCTGGGCACTGGACCTGTACCTGAGCCACCACCAGGGCAGTGGTCACCAGCTAATCTTTGTCCCCTCTGAGGCCCAGTCACAGAGATGTATCCTCTCCTGTGACTGCATTGATACTTCTGTCAATTCTCCACCAGGAATACCAATTTCAGCTCTAACCACATCGCTGCCATGGAAACTCCAGCTAACCCCGGGACTCCTCACTGGAGTCTTCATCGAGTTTTCTCCACCTCATGAGAGTAGTGAAACCTTTGCATCCCATAAAACACTGTTCTCAACTTCTGTCTTGTTAGCTTCCCACAGAATAGTTACTGATGTCTAGTCTGGCTGACACTTCTGATCCTCTTCCCCTATGGAGGCCTCTTTGGTTTAGGCTTTGCGCTATCTTATCTGGTCATAATGAATTCATTTGTCCCCCCAGATTCCCCTCCAGTGTCTTCTCACTGTAGCCAGCTTACTGAGAGTCTGAACATCACCCCGCTAGATTCTACCAAAAGGCTGTGTTGCTTAGCTGGAAATTGATAACGCTTTGAGTTTTGGCCTCAGCCAACCTCCTGCCATACTTCTCACATGTGGCAAACTGTTGGGCTCCTTATACTTTTTGTCATCTTCTCTACTTTTATATCTCTTTCCCTTTGCTGAGTATGCCTTTCCCCTTCCTGGCAAATCTACTCATTCTTAACAACTCGATTTCATGCTTTAGAACAAATATTCATTATCTCACCAATTAACTGTGCGATTCTAGATACTAGGGATTCAGCAGTGACTGTAGCTGGTAAGAATTGCAGGCCTGGGGAAGTCCAAGAAAATATGTATGTCCTTGTTTGGTCAGGTATAGCTGCATCTCTAGCAGGACACACTCCTTGGGAAGGGAAAGAGAGAGGACTTCTGTTGTATATATATGTATATACACACATACATATATATACACACATACATATATATACACATACATATATATGCATATATATGTCTATGTTTATCTGTGTATATGTATACATACACATATATATGTATATATGTGTATCTATCTGTTTGTGTATATATATATACATACACACACACATATATATGTGTGTATATATATATATATGTCTCTCTATATGTATCTGTTTCTCTCCATCTGTCTGTCTGGTCTATCTAAATCTATCTATAATCCTCTAGATCTAGAGATCCACAACCACAGATTCAATCATGGGAAAATACTTGGAAAAAGCCTCATCTTTACTGAATATGCACAGACATTTTTCCTGTCATCATTCCCTAAACAGTATGTGTAGCAACTACTTACGTATCATTTACATTGTATTAAAGTATGAGTAATCTAGAGATAAGGAATGAGGGAGAGAGTGCATAGGCTACATGCAAATACTGTGCCATTTTCTAAAAGGGACTTGAACATCCTCCAATTTTGGTAGGAGGGCAGTCTTGGAACCAGTTCCCCAGGAGGATATCAAGACATGAACTGGATGCACAAACACACTGCAAGAATGCATTCATGATAAAACAGTAACTAAAGTATCTGACCAGAAGAGATGTCCCAGTACTCAATGATGAATAGGTTCGTTCAAGGGGACCGCTTCTTAAAGGAGCAACCAACCAGCAGCACAGCTTGGGAGCTCTAAATCAGGAGCCATAAATTCAGGCAATTGTGAAGTAGATTAATGGCCAGGTAGCATATAGGTTAGAGGAGGAAAGTATCTGGAGAGGGCTAGTTCCATTCAGCTCCAGCACACTGTCCTCTTGCAGACATGTGGACCCACATTTCCTAATTTGTCTTGGAAAAGGGGAAACCTGTATTTCCGTTGTGCATCTTAAATATCATGGCTTTTAAAATGTTGGTACTTAAAACAGCATTCGCAGGTAGAACAGTATGGTGGCTGCGGGCCATTAATTTCTGACATCATAATCACAGTCAGCCTCCCTGGACTTTTGCAGGGATCCTTCTTGCTGCACTGGGCATGGTCATCGTTTGGATCTAGAAGGGTTCCAACCATTACTGAGATCCCAAGGCAGTATCTGTGCCTGCTTTTTCCATTTCAACCTGAACTGGGCCTGCGGAGTTGGAGGTAGCTGGCAGCTCCTAAATTAACAGAATTTAGCCTTCAAAGTTTATGGAAATAGCTGGGGCAGATAAAGCTAGAGACGGTTTAAAGTTTCGTCCTGGTAACCCTGTGAGTTCAAGGTGATGTGGGGTAGGACTCTGGGCGTCCTGTTAAAAGTTAGAGCTCCCCCAAAATAAATAAATAAATAAATAAATAAATAAATAAATAAATAAATAAATAAATTTAGTGCTCCCTTTCCCAGCTAACTAGGGAAGATTTCTAAAGAAACGTAATCACTGGCCTCAGGCCAAGCATAATTGAGCATAGCAGTTTTAGGGCATCCCGTCTGCTCAAGCAGTCTACAAAAACTACAAGTTCCAGCAGCCTAGTTCACAGCCGACCTTCGCGCTGCTCGGATCAAACTATTCCTGTTTCTCATTGGCTCTGTAGCCTAACGTGCTGTTCCGTGATTGGCTGGAACTCTTGTCGCTTCTAAAAGACCGCTGCGCGGGCCAGCTCGTGCCTTGGGTCCTCCAAGGTGATGGGCCGATAGAGGGTTGCCCAGCCAATAAAGGCGATGTCCCCTCAGTTGAAAGGCTTTGCTCTTTAACTCCCGAGTGATATTGAAGTTAGAAGGCTTCCAGCCGGAGGCCTTTAGATGGAACACCCGGAAGGCGGAAATCCTAGGGCGGAAGTGGCTGAGAGAAGAGGAGAATGGCGGCAGAGGGTTGGTGTTGGCTTTGGGGCTGGGGCCGGCGATGTCCAGTAAGGCCTGGGCTTCCTGGCCCCGGCCCTGGCCCCGCTACACTTGTACATATTATTCTGTTGCTGAGCCCCGTGGCTGCGGATATAACCGACGGCAACAGTGAACATCTCAAGCGGGAACATTCGCTCATTAAACCCTACCAAGGTGAGGCCTGGGTCGGGCACCAGTGAAGGTTGAGGGTGAGGCTGGACTGGGTTGTGGGAGGACATGGACCTTTCCTTGAGCCGGGAAGCTCTGTGCATTTCCTGCTTTGGCAAGGCCAGTCCTGGAATGACCTCTTACACACCTGTCTGTGTCTGTCTTTCTGCCCACAGGCGTTGGCTCCAGCTCTATGCCTCTCTGGGACTTCCAAGGCAGCACTATGCTCACAAGCCAGTACGTGCGTCTGACCCCTGATGAGCGCAGCAAAGAAGGCTCCATTTGGAACCACCAGGTGAGTGGTCCCCACGAGGCATGACCTACGCCGCTGCCTCCCCACCAGCCAAGGCCTGAGCTTGCTCTGTAGGCATCACCCTTCTCTTCGCCCCTTCTACTCGTTGTTGGTCAATCAGCAGTAAGAAGCAATAGATACTGCGTAGTTATTGTGTCACAAGCTGTGGTCCAGACTTTACACTTTCCTTGTTTAATTTCTTCAAAAGCCAGGCAAGTTGTGATGTTGTCACCATTTTACTAAAAAAGGAGCTAGGGCTCAGAGTTGAAAGTTCATTATCCAAAGTCACATAGCTGTCAGGACTGTTTGAAGAACCCCTTCGGTGCTGGGCAAAATGAAGCAAACTGGATATTTATTGGATACTTTGCTGTTTTTTTTAAGGACTGACCTTGCTGTACTTTATTGCATTTCATTCTCAAGGAGGTTGCTTGAATTCATATAACCAATTAATTACATAAACAGTGTTTGCATCATATTTTTTTAAATAAATTTTTTTTTCTTTTTTTTAAGACAGAGTCTCATTATGTGGCTCAGGCTGGCCTCAAACTCATGGCTGTCCTTTTTTCGCAGCCTCCCAAGTGCAGAAATTGTAGGCGCCACCACACCTGGCTATGAACAGTATTTAAACTGCTCCATCTGATGTCCAAGTTCAGTAGTGTTTTAGAAACAGTTGACCAACTTTTTCTGGACTCTAGAAGAACCCCTTTGACGTCCTTGCAGGCTTAGTCCTCCTCTCTGGTCCTTGATTGAGGGTTTTACCATCAAGATAATCTATTTGTGGGAAGTTTTGATTTTGGTGACATTTTCTCTGGAGATAAGGAGCCTGAGGGGTCACTGGTATGTTGTGTATGGACAGTGATCAGGATCAGCTGCTGTCCAGGGCTTGCTGTGAAAAAATGTAGCCGGTAAAAGGGATGAAAAAGGAATTGCTTTGGATCTGGGTCATAGGATTCATAGGAATCTGCCCATTCCCTAGTCTTTTTTGTTGTTGTTGTTTTCCTTGAGACAGGGTCTCATGTGTCCCTCAAACTTGCAGTGATCCTCCTGCCTCTGCCTCCTGAGTGCTGGGATTACAGGTGTGCGCCACTATGCCTGGCTTCTCTAGTTTTGTTTTTTTTTTTTTTTTTTTTTTGAGAGCGGGTCTCGCTTTATAGTTCAGATTGGCCTTGAACTCACAGCAATCCTCCTGCCTCTGCCTCCTTGCGAGTGCTGAGAGTGCTGAAATTACAGGTGTGAGCCACCACACCTGACATTGTGGTTTGTAGTTACCAGAGATCGAACTCAGGACCTTGCACTTGCCAGGCAGATGCCAGAACACTGAGCTAAATTCACAGCCTTTCTCTAGTCTTGATCCAGTCTTTCTTACAGCGTATACATAGGTCAGTGTCCTCCATTGTCCTCTCTGGTTGACTTTCTTTTTGATTTGGGAGCCCACACTGCCCTCGTGTTGCCTCTGTCTTTCTGTCTTGTGCTACCTCACTGCTGATAGAGCATCTGTACTTTCTTCAGCTCTTGCTCTGATCCTCAGAGGCTGAGGTCTCCTGTGAAGGGTAATTGCACATTATGTCTGTACAGTCTGGCCCCTAGTTCCTGGCATCTCCAGTCATTCTGTTAATTTTGTTCCAGCCTCTCTGGCTGCCTTATAGCTTCAGGACCTTTGCACTTGTTGTTCCCTCTGTCTGGGACATTGCCTCCTAGTTCTTCATGCCTACTTGGTTCCTTCTGTTAAGTCTCAGTTCAAGTGCCACCCACTCAATGAGTATTTCATTAACTACCTTTTCTCCCTCTAATCACCTTCTGTCGCATTATTCCTTTTTTGGGCTTCTCTCTCCCTCTGGATCAGGCTCATGGCCTTTTAAGTGCTAGGCAAGTGTTCTACTCTGCCCATAGCCTTACTAATATTTAAACGTGGTAATATGCCCTTGTATTTTTCATAGAAATGAGTTTGGGATAGGGTTTTTTAAAAAGCAAGGCAAATAGTATTACAACTGTTAGAAATAGAGTTTAGTTACAAGGAATAATCATACCCAAGAAGATGGTTTAAATTATGATTATAGGTAGCTAGTGGTTGGCATTTTCAGTGGCTTGGCGATGTCACAGGACTGAGAGCATTCAATAATTGCTTTTATTGAATTTTCAATCTAAAATATAGTTACCTTGCCTTCCTTCCAGTGTCCTCATTCAGCTCCAGAGATCATCCCAGTTGGGTTCTGCTGATACCCCACAAATATCTGAAGTACCACCTGTACTTTCTCAACCAAGTTGCTGGGAACTCTTAAAGAGTTTTCCCTTCGGTGTTTTTCAAAAACTACCTCTCCCTTCACTGAGCAGAAAAGATACTTCCTGCACTTTTCTTTTTTTGTCTCCATTCACTTCATCTGGGATAGACACTGCATTAGCAAACACTCCCTGAGTCCTGCTCTCTGCTAAGCTGTAATGTAGCTCAAAGGCGATTTGAACTCCTGGTATTTGATAGCTGGAGCACAGGACACGGGAAGTGGCTGCTCAGGCCCTGTCCTGAGGGTGTCTCATAGAGAGCCTTCAGTAGTGGTCTTTAAACTGTTTTTATATGACCAGGGATTTAGCCCAATGACACCGCTACCTGCCTTTTGCTTGGTACCACCAAAAAAAAAAAAAAGTTTTTATAAACTAATGTTTCAATCCAAAATTGTTTCTTATTGCCTCTTATAAAAGTTGATATAAAAAAATCATCTTAAATTTAAATATTTAGTGGGGCATGTTGATACACATTTGTGTTCTCAGAACTCAGGAGGGTAAGTCAAGAGGATTGCTGAGAGTTCAGGACCAGCCTAGGCTGTGTAGTGAGTTCAAGGCTGGACTAAACTACACAGCCACACTCTTACAAAAATTAAAAATAAACAAAAATTGACAAAGAGACTGGAAGCTAGCAGTGGTAGAACACTTGTGTAAAAGCCCAGGGATTGATCCCCAACATTGGGATTTTTTTTAAAAATTGCAAAGCATATAGTTTTCAGCATATTTTAAATGCTGACATGTTAAAGCAAACCTTTTCAGTACTTTTAAATATTCAGTTGTAAATATTGCTAATGGGTATCCACTTTTAAAACAGAATAAGCTCAAATTTCTTTTTTTAGTTTTCATTTCTCACGCAAATATTTTATCTTTAAATATTCAGTGCTTCAAAATCTCTTATTCATTACCCTATCATAATGATTTGCAACTTAAAGTAGGTGTTATAACTTTTTAATTTTGTTAAGAGTTCACTCTGTTTTGTTGTTTTGTTTTTGAAACAGGGTCTTACTAAGTAGCTCAGGCTGGCCTTGGCCTCCAACTTGAGGCAGTCTTTTGCCTCAGCCTTCCAAGTGCTGGGATTTTAGTGGTGTGTCACTGCACCTGCCTCAAACTTACTTTTTTTAAAAAAAAATCATAATTGTCAGTACAGCTTATCAAATTAAGTGCATTACACAACTTTTTTTTTTTTTTTTTGAGATAGTTTCACAGTCCTCCCTCAGCTTCCTAAGTAGCTGGAACTGTAAGCCCATACCACCATGCCCAGCTGCAGTACACAGTTGTTGAGCTATTATACAATAATAAAAATGTATTAAAATTAAATGAGATGAACAGTGAGATGCTGTTCCCCTAACGTCTGGAGGGATTCTACTATCAGACAAGTTTCAGTACCACTTGTGCTTTTTGTTTTTATATATGTGAATTCAGAGAAACTGTTAAATACTAGATAGAAATGGAGTTTTAGTATTAACAGAGCCACTCAGTATTTTGAATTTCTTTTGGCTTATAACTGCAGATCATGTAGTGAGCTTTCATCAAAACTGTTAATGATGAAAAAAAAAAGTTGCATAAAAAAAACTGGTAATGATGTATCATCAGCTATTAGAGTGAAGCTGCCTTCCATCTTGTTATAAGTAACGATGTGGAAATCGCCTGACTGTAGAAAAACTGATCTGGTCTTGCCAAGGTGATTTTTGACTTTGTTCGCCTGGTGTGGCTGGTCTAAGCCGCTAAGATTTCTGAACTCCTCAAGGAAGGCTGTTGTGCAGCCAGGGTTGAGATCTGTGGCCTGCAAAGCAGCTTGTAGATCTGTTCTAACCCAGACCTCACGTCTTTCCAGTCTTCCAGAGGCTGTTGTCATAGTGTATCTGTCTGCACCTCTGCAGTCTTTGATTTGGGGTACTTTGTGCGTTCTAAGCCCTGAGTAGACTTGCAAGAGTCAGTTTACAGGTCCTCCACCTTCACATGTGTCCCTTCTTAAAGCTGACCTCCCTATAGACACTCCCAGGATGGGAAGGTAGGTCTCTTCTCTCCCCACATTTTCCCTTTTGCTTGCCCTTTCCCTCCCAGGGACACCCTGAAGCACCTTGGGTCCTTCCTTGATACATTGTCCTCAAGTACAGAAAACTGGACTCCAAACAAACCATTTGAAATGGAGTTTCTGAGCTGACTTTTGTATTTGTGAGATACGTTTAAAAAATTTTAAACCACCACTATCTAGTTTAATTGCATTGTGATTGAGGATTTCAGTCTCCTGAATATTGAGACCTGAGAATGGATCCCCTAGTGGTCAGACTTTATAATGTGCTTGCAATGGATGTGAGTTTCTCTGTTTGTTGACTTGCATGCCATTTAGGTCTTCTAAGTCAAATTTACCAGTTGAGTTCAGACTTACACATTCTTTTGACATTTTGTCTGGTTCATTATTTTCAGTGACCAAGGGAATTACTGTATGATAAAACTTATGTATGCAGTGTTGTCAATTTCTTTGTAGTTGTAAGTTTCTGTTTTATGTATTTTTAGGCTAAATTAGGTACATACAAAATTTGGTATAACTATCCAAGTTTGAATTTAGTTAGTATTTGTGTAATATCTTTTTCTGGCTTTGTGCTTTGTATTTTGCTTTGTTATGTTTTAGAGACATCACTTGTAAGTAGGGAAACACTAGACTCTGAGAGGGTTTTTTTTTTTGTGGAAAAATAACAAAAATTATCACTTTAAACTTTTTGCCTTTATTTTTTTTTAATT